>JAQZBX010010828.1:0-43709 GCA_029593785.1 Cabassous unicinctus
AAAGTTAAATTCTGGTAACCTAGATACAATCTAAAATTTCCCCCTCTTAACCACATTCAAATATATAATTCAGTGGTGTTAATTACATTCACAATGTTGTGCTACCATCACCACTATCCATTACCAAAACATTTCCATCACCCCAAACAGATACTCTATACCAATTAAGCATTAACTCCCCATTCTCTACCCACACCCCAGCCCCTAGTACCTTGTAGTCTTCCTTCTGTCTCTATGAATCTGCATATTCTAGTTATTTCACATCAGAGAGATCATTCAATTTTTGTCCTTTTGTGTCTGGCTTATCTCACTCCATGTGATGTCTTCAGGGTTCATCCACGTTGTCACATGTTTCAGAACTTCACTCCTTTTTACAGCTGAATAATACTCCATTGTATGGATTTATCATTTTTTGTTTTCCATTCTTCCATTGATGGACACTTGGGTTGCTTGCATTTTTTGGCAATTGTGGATTGAGGATCGGTGTACAAGTATCTGTTCGAGTCTCCCCTTTCAATTCTTTGGGGTATATACCTAGAGGTGGGATCATAATTCCCACCTAGAGGTCATATCATAATTCTCTACCCTCTAGGAACTGCCAACATGTTTTCCACAGCTGCACCCTTATACATTCCCACCAACAATGAAGGAGTGTTCCTATTTCTCCACATCCTCTCCAACACAAATTTTCCTTTTTTTTTTTTTAGATTTATTTTTATTTATTCCCTCCCCCCTCTTTGTTTTGCACTTGCTGTCTGCTCCCTGTGTCCATTCACTGTGTGTTCTCTGTATCTGCTCATCTTCTCTCTAGGAGGCACTGGGAACCTAACCCGGGACCTCCCATGTGTGAGACAGGCACTCTATCGCTTGAGCGACCTCAGCTCCCTGCTTTGTTATGTCTTTCATTGTCTTTCCTCTTTGTGTCTCCTTATTGCGTCATCTTGTTACGTCAGCTCACTGTGCCTGCCCATCACGCCAGCTGTCTTGCTCATCTTCTCCAGGAGGAACTGGGAACTGAACCCAGGACCTCCCATGTGGTAGGTAGGAGCTCAATTGCTTGAGCCACATCTGCTTCCCTCTTTTTTTTAAAAAAGTAGTCATTCTAGTGAGTGTGAAATGGTTATTTTTGGTTTTTGATTTGCATTTCTTTAATGGCTGATGATTTTGAGAATCTTTTTATGTGCTTATTGACCATTTGTATATCTTTTTTGGAGTGATGTTTATTTAAGTCTTTTGCCATTTTTCAAAAGGGTTGTTTGTCTTTTTGTGTTGAGTTGTAGGATTTCTTTATATACACTGTATATTAAACCCTTACTGGATATGTGGTTTCCAAAGATTTTCTCCCATCTTTTTACTTTAGTGATGAAGTCCTTTAATGTACAAAAGGTTTTAATTTTGATGAAGTCCCAGTTTTCTATTTTTCTTTTGTTGCTTGTGTTTAAGTGTAGAGTCTAAGAAACCATTGTCTAACACAAGGTCCTAAGGACGCTTCCCTATGTTTTCTTCTAAGAGTATTTAGTATTGTATTAAGTATGTGTTAGTCAGCCAAAGAGGTGCTGATGCAAAGTACCAGAAATCTGTTGGATTTTATAAAGGGTATTTATTTAGGGTAGAAGCTTACAGTTCAGGCCATAAAGCATAAGTTACTTTCCTCACTAAAGCCTGTTGCCATGTGTTGGAGCAAGACGGCTGCTGACATCTGCAAGGGTTCAGGCTTCCTCTTCCTCTTAAGGCTCCGTGGTCCCACCTTCTTCCAATATCATCTGTAAGCTGGGATGTCTCATCTCTCTCTCTGGGCTCAGCTCCTTTTTCTTTCCACAAGGCCAGCTGTAAACTCAGGTGAATGGCTCGTCTCTCTTCCTAGGGCCTCTGCTGTGTCTATGGAGCTCTCTCTATTTCTGTGTTCTTTTCCTGCATATTTACTTCCCAGGGCTCTAGCTTGAAACTCCAGCTAACTCCTCTGTTCTGCTCTGTAGTTGTCTCTATGAGTCCCCGCCCACCAAGGAGGGGGGACTCAACGTCTTACTGACATGGCCCAATCAAAGCCTTAATCATTATTTAATCAAGTAAAAGTGAAACCTCTGAATACAATACAATCTAATGTGCAAACAGGCCAGTTTACAAACATAATCCAATATCTATTTTTGGAATTCATAAATAATACCAAACTATTGCAAGGTGTAAGGTAGGATCCTCCTTCATTCTTTTGCATGTGGGTATCCAGTTTTCCCAGCACCATTTGTGGAAGAGAGACTGTTCTTTCCCCATTAAGTGGACCTGGCGCTCTCTTCAAAAATCATTTGGCCTAGTTGTGTGGGTTTATTTCTGAACCCTCAGTTCAATTCCATTGGTCTATGTCTTTCCTTATGCCAGTACCGCACTGTTTTGATTACTATAGCTTTGTAATATGTTTTAAAATTGGGAACTCTGAGTTTTCCAACTCCATTCTTTATTCTCAGGATGGTTTTAGCTATCCAGGGCCCTTTACCCTTTCATATAAATTAGATAATTGGCTTTTCCTTTTCTGCCAAGAAGCCTGTTAGAATTTTGATGAGGATTGCATTCAATCTGTAAATTACTTTAGGTAGAATCGATATATTAACAATATTTAGTCTTTCAATCCATGAACATGGAATGGCCTTCAATTTATTTAAGTCTTCTTTGATTTCTTTCAACAATATTTTGTAGTTTTCCGTGTACATGTCCTTTGCATCTTTGGTTAGATTTGTTCTTTAAATATTTGATTCATTTAGTTGCTATTGTAAATGGATTTTTTTGGTCCTTGATTTCCTCTTCAGATTGTTCAATACTGGTTATATAGAAACACTACTGATTTTTCCATGTTGATCTTGTACCCCACCACTTTTCTGAATTTGTTTATTAGCTCTAGTAGCTTTGTTGTGGATTTTTCAGGATTTTCTATGTATAGGATCATGTCACCTGCATATAGGAGAAGCTTTACTATTACTTTTCCAACTTGGATGTCTTATATTTCTTTTTCTTGCCTAATTACTCTGGCCAGAACTTCCAGTACAAGGTTGAATAACCGTGGTGACAGTAGGCAGCCTTGTCTTGTTCCTGATCGTAGAAAGCTTTCAGTCTTTCAACATTGAGTATGATGTTAGCTGTGTGGTTTTATTAATATGTCCTATATCATGTTGAGTAAGTCTCCTTCTATTTCTAGTTTTCTAACTGTTTTTATCAAGAAAGAGTGTATTCTGCTGCTGTTGGGTGAAGTGTTCTATCCATGTCTGTTAGGTCTAGTTGGTTTATATCATACAAGTCTTCTATTTCCTTATTGATCTTCTGTCTAGATGTTCTATCCATTCTTGAAAGTAGATATATTGAAGTCTCCTACTATTAATGTAGAATCAACTATTTCTTCCTTCAATCTGTCAGTATTTGCTTCTTATATTCTGAGGCTCTACTATAAGGTGCATATCTATTTATTATTGTTAAGTCTTCTTGTTGAATTGACCACTTCATCAGTATATAGTGCCCTTCTTTGTACCTTATAACAATTTTTTAACTGAAAAAGTCTATTTTATTTGAAAACTTATCTGAAAGTAGTATAACTACCTCAGTTCTCTTTTTGTTACTATTTGATGGAATATTTTTTTTCCATCCTTTCACTTTCAACCTACTTGTGTCTTTGAATTTAAGATGAGTCTCTTGTAAACAACATATATTCAAGTCATGCTTTTTTAATCCATTCTGCCAATTTCTGCCTTTTGTCTGGACACTCTAATCCATGTATGTTTAAAGTAACCACAGATAATGCAGGACTTTCTCCTACTATTTTGCTATTTGGTCTTTGTAAGTCTTATACTTTTTATGTCCCTCAATTCTTCCACTAAAGCCTACTATTATATATTTTTTTGGGTTTTTTTGTAGTGTACTATTTTGAGTCCCTTCTCATTTCTTTTGGATATATTTTTCAAATATTTTCTTTATGGTTATCAAGGGGCTTAAATTTAACATCCTAAATCCATAACAATCACATTTGAGATGATACCAGCATAACTTCAATAGCATGTACAAACACTATTTCTAAACCCCTCCATCCCCCCACCTTTTAGTTGTACTTGTTACAAATTATATCTTTATACATTGCAAGTAAAAAAAAAAAACACCTTCAATTTATCATTATTTTTTATGTATTGGAGTTTTAAAACCTGTAAGAAGTAAAAAGTAGAGTTACAAACTAAAAAGTACAACATAATAGTACTGGCATTTATAATTACCCATATGCTTACTTTTACCGGAGGTCTTTTTTTTTATGGTTAATGCTTTTTTTAATATATATTTTTTTTATTTTTAAAAAAGCTTTAGATTACATAAATGTTACATCAAAAATATAGGGGGTTCCCATATACCCCCTCCCACACTTTCCCACATTAACAACATCTTTCATTTGTGTGATACATTTGTTACAATTGATGAACTCATACTGAAACATTGCTACCAACCATGGACTATAGTTTACATTACAGTTTACACTTTGCCTCACACAATTTTATAGGTTTGGAAAAAATGTATGATGGCCTATATCTGTCATTGCACTGTCATGCAGGACAATTCCAGTGTCCCAAAAATGCCCCCATGTTACACCTATTCTTCCCTCTCCCTCCCCTCAGAACCCCTGGTAGTCACTGCTTTTATATCAATAATACAAGTTCTTCCATTGTTAGAATAATAAGTCTATAATAGAGTAATAATAGAATAATAATGTCTACTTTAGTCCATTGTTCATTCCCCAATCTTGAGGATTTTGGAATGGTGATGACCACTCTTTTCCTGATTGAGAGGGGGCTTAGATCCCATGGGGCAGATGGATGGAGCTGTCTTGCTTGTTATAGATACTCTGTTTTTTTGGGATGGGTGTTGTCCATCATCATCCTTTTGTTAGTTGTCCTGGATGAGTCCAATGAACTGGTGTGTAGGTGTTGCAACACTGCTGAGATTCAGGGCTCAACCAGCACATAAACAGACCGAAGATTTAAGTCTAGCAGTAAGTATAGTGCTAACTATAGGTTTAAGTAAAAGGGACAGAAGAGCCATGTAGGGAAATTAGGAATGAGTCTCTGTTACACTGGGGAGCGTAAATTCTAAAGTAAGGCCCCCTCACAGCATGCCTAATTCCTTAGACTATCTGCCCTGCTTGTAGTATCTAGATGTCTCTAGAGCCCTCAGGAGCCCCACTGTTTACTGTGACAATGAGATCCTGCTGAGACATGCATAAGTGTAACCTCTGGAATGACCTCCGACTCAACTTTGAAATCACTTAGCCATAAAAACTCACTTGTATTTAATTCCCCTTTTTGGTCAAGATCTTCTTCCAGATGCATTGCTAGTCGGCACTTGGTAATAATCCCTTGGTGCCAGGGAGGTTCATCCCGGGGAGTCATGGCCCACACTGGGGGGAAGGTAGAGAATCTACATGCTGAGTTTGGCTTAGAGAGAGGCCACATTTGAGCAACAAGGAGTCTTTCAGAAAGTAACTCTCAGGCAGTATATAATACAAGGCTAAGTTTCAATTTCACAAGAAAAGGTTCATAAGTACAATCATCTGTGTCAAGGGCCTCGCACAACGGTCTGTCCGCCTTCACTAGGCACTGCCCATGTACTCGGGGGATTCTTGCCGCTCTATTAGAGAATGTAGCAGGACTCCCCAGGATTTCACTAGAGGTCTTTATTTCTGTATGCTACTTTGATCCACTGTCTATTGTTCTTTACTTTCAGTCTGAAGAACTCCCTTTAGCATTGCTTGTAGGGCAGGTCTAGTGGTGACAAACTCCTTTCGCTTTTATTTATCTAGGAATGTTTTAATCTCTCCCTCATTTTTGAAAGACAGTCCTGCCAGATATAAAATCCTTGGTTGGTCATTGTTTTCTCTTCCACACTTTAAATATATTGTCCCGTTGCCTTCTTGCCTCAGTGGTTTCTGATGAGAAATTGGCACTTAGTCTCACTTGGGCTTCTTGTAGCTTTTCTCTGGCAGCTTGCAGAACTCTGTCCTTGAACTCAGCCTTGGACAGTTTGACTACTGTGTGTCTGGGTGTCATCATCTTCAAGTTTATCCTGTTTGGGGTTTGTTGGGCTTCTTGAATGTGTGTATTCATATCTTTCATTCAGTTTGGGACGTTTTTTTGCCATTATGTCTTTGGTTATGCCTTCTTCCTTTTTCTCTCTCTCTTCTCCTTTGGTACTCCCATAATACATATATTGGTACTCTTGATGGTATCCTGTAGGTCTCTTAGGCTCTGTTCACTTTTTCCATTCTTTTTTCTTTCCACTCCTCAGCCTGAATCATTTCCATTGTGTTGCCTTTGAGTTCATTATTCTTTCTTCTTGCAGTTCCAAACTGTTATTGGAACTCTCTAGGGAATTTTTCCTTTCAATGATTGTGATCTTCACCTCCGTTATTTCTGTTTGGTTCTTCTTTATTGAACTTCTCATATTGTTCATTCATCATTTTCCTGATATACTTTAGTTCTTTCTCTGTGCTTTCCTTTATCTCCTTGACCCTATTGACGATATATATGTCTTTGCCTGGTATGTCCAAAGGCTAGTATTCTTTATTGATGGTTTCTAGATTTTTATCTTGTTCCTTAGGATGGGCCATCTTTTACTCTCTCTTTGTCTTGTAATCTTTTGTTGCACACTTTACATTTTAATATACTTAAGTGGTAACCCTAGGATTTAGTCCCTGAGTTGTCTGTTCCTTAAGTTTGTGGCCAGATAGTGATAAGACAGAGATTTCCTTGAGTTCCAGGTAGTAATGAAAACAAACCAATGCAAAAAAAAACACCACTTATATTCTTTGCAGATTGGCTCTACACTGCCTGGTGTTCTCCTTCAGAGTTTAACCCTCCTATCAAGAAGATTGCCCAAGGCAAAAGCCTCTTGTCTTTTCTGAACCCTAATCTTATCCTGGGCTTGTGCTTGCTGGTGGCCTTAGGAATTCCAGGAATACAGGAATTCCATTGCCCCTCTATTTCCTATTAAATACACTGGTTGCTCTAGTGCAGCTGTTCTTAACCAGGGGTCCACGCACTTTGGGGTCTGTGGAAAGATTTCAGGGCGTCCATGAGCTTGAATTGAAAATTTGGAAAAACATTATTCTTGTGGGGACATGTTGGTGTGTGTGTGATAAATTTATTAAATATTGCACAGTATAGTGTGGACTTAGTATGATTTTTACTTTGATGTAGTGTGTTCTGAGTGCAGTGGATAACTGCCTGCAAAAAGGTTGGTAAGGATGGCAGAGATGGTTTTATGATGCCATAGGAAGACTTGAATTTCTATATGTTTGCCAAAAATGACTGTTTGAACAGATAACTGTGTTAGGTTATCAGGTATTAAAATTATGAGAAAGTTGTAAAACGTAATATTGAATAATCCTAAAATTTAATTTAAAGACATGCTGATGTTGAGTGTCATAAAACTATGCCACTACATTCTGAGAAGGAGTCCATGGTTTTCACCTTACTGGCAAAGAAAGGGGTCCATGGAACAAAAAAAATTAAAAATTCCTGCCCTAGTGTATGTCTTAAAACAGGTCATGCTTTGCCCCAGCCACTTTGATTTAATTATTTCTTATACTTCTTTAGCTCTCTACCAGCCTATTCTGCCTACAGGGCAAGTTCTGGGAGGACAAGCTAAAGATTAGTGTCCTGGTTCAATCTTTCAAGCTGTCTCCCAATAGATGGCTACCAACATACAGGCACCCCCAGTGTGCATACTGGGGTTACTCTGCTCACTCCAGAACAGGGCCAGGGGCCCACAATGGGAGCACGGTCTGGCTTTACCTCAACCAGGAAGGGATCAAGGGAGGGCCCACATGCTTCTCCAACCTCTTTTTAAGTTGGTGTTTTTGATTTGGCACTCACCCAGTTACTTCCACCCTTGAACTATTTTCTGGAGTTTTGAGTAGGATGTCTCTGGTAGTTTTTGCTAGTTGTTAAAGATTCTGTGGGGAAACAGTACCTTGGAGCATCTTTGCCACCATCTTGGTTGGCCAGCCATCTGACTTACCTATATCTTAAAAATGAAGAAGACAACAGCTACATGGGCTATATTCAAATTGAACATAGATCATGATGGCAAAATATAATAAATAATAATATCTGATCTTTATTCAGACTCTTAGCATGTGCCTAGCACTTTGGTAAGTGCTTTACATACTTAATCTAATTCAGTCTTCACAACAACCCTGTGAAGTAGATCTTATTGTTAATCCATTTTACAGATGAAACTGCAGCCCCAACAAGTTAAGAACCTTGCCCAAGCTCACAGAGTGAATAAATGGCAGAAGCAATTTAGTTTTGAACCTATGCAGTCTGGCATCAGAGCCCAGGCTTTTAACCCTGATCTGATTATCTTTGCATCATCTGTGGCAGCTAGCATTGTGTCTGGCCCACAGTTAACACTCAGTATTAAGTTCTATGTACTATGGCCAGTTTTCCAGAAAAAAAATATACTGTAATTTACACATGATATTGATGAATCTTTCCATTTCATTATTGCTTACATAGCTTCTGCTTTCCTGCCATCTTTGCCCTACTAATATTAAAATGTTTCCAATACTCCTTGTGGTCCTGGAAGAGAACTTTGGTAACTTCCCAACCGTGTATATAAAACATCTACTTAATCAACTGAGCATTGAATTCCATGAAGGTCAAGAAGTTCTGGTTTCGTATATTTGATTTGAAACCTTTTATTAGTCATGTCAGTCACTTACTCTGGTTTGCCTTAGTCAGGAACAAGGGTGTTAAGAGTAAAGGAAATTGTGAATACTTCTCAGGCTTTTGTTTGCTTGCTTACTTTTTGCTTTACACAAGAGTTAGTCGATTGAAATTTTTATGGGAATGTTTTGCCATCTTTAACACATATTACCTGTAACTAGAGTAAGAAAGTTTCCCTTCAGGTGATGACAAGATAGAAAGATCTATGTCTTATCCATCATTGCCACAATCCTTGTTTGCAGAAAGTAAGTAGAGAGAACACATGATATACTCCACCTAGACAAAAATCTACCTTCCTTTGCTATCCTTGCACTTAGACACCAGTAAGTGCTGACTGAAACAAGGACTCCACAGCATCTGGTGTACAGGTGATGTGCCACACATCCTTTATATCCCAGTGGCTACGAATGCCAACCTTAAATGAGAGCCCCTCAGTCGCCAGGTTCTAAAGGTGGCCATTAGCTTCAGGATTATTGCTAAACCCATGGTGGATTTTCTGGTATATTTAGGGAGCTGAATCCTATTAAGCTTGACAATAGTTTGCTTTTCTTGGCAGAGTCTCTGCTTTCTCAGCACAATTTATGTAACTGCAGTCTCATTAGAATTTTGTGTGATTCATTGCTTAAACCTTATAGTTTCTGCCATCTATTGCAATTCAAAATATCCTGCCCCCTACTTGACCTGTTCCACATGCTGCTCCTTCTACTTTCTGCCTGTTCTTACTGAGTGTATGCCCCTTTTTCCTTCTTCCACCCAGTATAGAAATTCAAAATGGGAAATTTACTGGTTTTGTTTTTTAATTTAAGAGTTTTTTAATTTTGCATTGTCTTTGTAGTCACCAAGTTGTGCTTTTTATATTTAGGCATAATAGACGTTATTCTAGGTAGGTTTAGAAAATGCAGCTTAGATAGTTTTTTTACCTTCTGTGGAATCAGATATGCCCGTTTTGGCAAACTTCTCTGTACATTGGGGAAAAGGCTATAGTGGCAGCAGAAGTAGTACAGGGGTACTGGAGAGGATTGGTGCTGTCAGAAACAAACTAGAGGAAGTAGGTACATGTTAACAATGTACAATAAAAATGACCTCCTTACAGAAGTCCAAGCAGGAAAGGTTTCTTCAGATAGCTTAGCAGAGTAGCTGTTAGTGTATGTTCTATGCGAATATCAGTTTTATTTAGAAAGGGGAGGAGGGTAATAGAGGAAACTAGCATGTACCCAGCATTATAGCATATTTATTCCACTGTGGAATCATATTGTTGTTCAAGAAATCCCTGGAGAACCACTACCCAGGCCTGGTAGAGAAATTGTCAATTACTGAGCTGGTGAAGAAGAAGCCCAATAGACAAACTGAGGTGGAGGGCAGCCAGAGAAAACACATGAAACAGTGTTAGGGGGTAATGATCTCCTGATCAATTAGAGAGCTGTAGTCTGCAACTTCAGTATTGTAGCACCTTTTACTCATGTGGATGACACTGAATTTCCGCTTCACACTCCATCTGCCCATGGTAATGGAATCTATCCTTTGGTTCCTGACACTGGTAAAGTTGTCAAGGGCTGAGCAGAAGAGAACATTGGATGGAACACTCTGAAAGAAGGGGGAATAGGTTTTTCCAAAGAATTTTAAGTGGTAGTGTTGTATTGTATTTTAAATTATTTCCTGTAATTTTAAGAACGCAATAAGAAATGTAGAGAATCAAGAGCTTTTAAAAAGCAAGTTGTTTTCCTGTAACTGTGCAGCTGTTGCTTGGTCTTTCTATCCCTTTCAGAAAAACAGCTCCCATCTCTGCCATGTGTCCCAGTATTAGCACTCCAGCAGTTAGCATCCTTGCAGGTGCTCCAGTCCAGGCTTCCTGCTCTCCCCAAAGGATTTCCCCTGTCCTCATTTACCCACATGCTGGTGTTCTGGTGACCCATGTGTCTGGGCAAGAAGTGAGGGAGGAGCATGGGCAGACATCTGCTCTCAGATTATCCCAGGATCATTCCATCAGCATGCCAAGGACAAGCCTTTCTGCCTTCACCAAATAGCATACCTCCAGATATTCTGAAGTTCTTTTCAATCAAAGCCAAGACATACTTAGATGGGTGAAGTATCATACATATAACACTGTGCTTTAGGAAAGAGAGTGTGTGATATTTAAAAATATCACCCCTTCCTTCGCTGTGCCTGACAACAGTCCTCTTTCTTTTCCACTTGGCAGGAGATCCAGGCTACCTGGTATGAGAAATTACATGAGTGGGAGGATGCTCTTGTAGCCTATGATAAGAAGATGGACACCAACAAGGATGACCCAGAGCTGATGCTGGGCCGCATGCGCTGCCTGGAGGCCTTGGGCGAATGGTGAGCTCAATGTAATGATGAGTTGAGTGAACTATTAGAGACTTAATCTCTTTGGTCTTTGAATCTAAAAGGCCCTCCTGTAAACAGAATTGTCACAGAAACAGAATTTTTGTTTCACTTAATATTTCCAAAGGAATCATCTGTCACTTTGATGATCTTTGTTCTGTCTCAGCTGCTAAATAAAATAGCAAGGTTTTTGTGTTGTTTGTTTTTTTTTTTAAAACTTTGTAATTCTAGAGGACTTTGTAATGCTATCAGGAGCTGGGTATGCTCCTGGGAGCTATACTACTCCTTTGTGTCTACTTCTCTTGACCTTAACCTGGTGAAGATCTCATATTCTTACTCTACAACATGGATTCTTTTGTTAGCTCTTGCTAATGCTTTTAGGAAAGAGAAACAAATACCTGTCTTTGGCTCTTTTGCCTTTATTGATATTGAATGCTTACTCTGTGCCAGGCTCTCAATTTCAAAAAAGAAAATACAGAAAACATGTCTTCCCTCAAGGCCTCTACTGTGTTGTTGATTGAGACAAGCACATGAACACATAGTTATTAAAACATGAGAGTACATGCCATGAGCAGACTGCTGTGGAAGCCCGAGGAGGGACCCATAACCCAGTCGTGATCTTACAATGCTTCCTGAAGGAAGGACTACAACGTAGTAGACAGATGACAGAGAAGAGGAAAGGTGAAAGGGTTTTCCAGTTAGAGGCAACACTAATGCTTAACTGAGAACATTTAGCTAGGTTTTGATTTGGCAAGTTGGCGGGGGAGGGGCGTGGTGATGAAGAAAACCTGGTCCTCATTCTGTTTCCCAGCAGCTAGTGCAGTTTTGTTTTGTTTTGTTTTTAAACATAGTTAAGACAAAATGCCATACTATTGTCCTTACCTCCCCTCTAGCAGATTATCCTTTGTTTTGGACATGATGCTGGAGGTCCCCTTATTCATCTATTCAACCAGTAGTTCTCAAGCAGGTATTCATTGTCAGTGTCTGTGCCATGCCCTGAGGACACAACAGTGAACAAGACAGACACAGCTCCTGCCTTCCCAGAATTTAGGGGCAGACAACCAGGCAGTTGTAGTACACTGTGTAAATACAGGGGAATCACAAGGAGCTATGAGAAATAGAAAAGACCTTAATTCAGGCTTGGAAGGTTACAGAAGGCTTCCAGGAGGAAGTAATGTCTAATTTGGACCTGTACAGTGAACAGGAGCCAGCATAGTAAGTTCAGGGTTTTGAAAGTTCACTATGGTCCCAGGGTCAGGGGTGATGTGGAAAGATAAAAAGTGAGGTGGGAGAGGTAGGCAGCAGTCAGATCATAAAGGGCTTAAAGACCATGTTGGGCATTTAGTCTTTAAAGGTACCTAAGGACAACCAGAAGGCCATTGAAATATTTGGAGGGCCATGGTGATAGGGTTTCCATTATTTAAAAAATGTAAACAAACAAACAAAACCCTTAGGAGAAAATAGAGAGTGGATTGAAGAGAGGCCAGAGAGGAGATGGCAAGACCAGCTCAGAGGCCATCCAAGAGTGGTGATGGTGGCAAAGAAAAGGAGGGCAATGGCAGTGGGGGTGGAGAGACGTGTAGGGCTCCAGAAATATTTGGGAAGTAGAATTGAGAGGATTTGAAACTGATTAAATATAAGAGTGAAGGGAATTACAGTTTGAGTTTCCATAATGTAGGTGAGGCTAGAACACCCAGAGCTCCTCAGTCCAAAGCCTAAGGCTCACCTGAAACCAGGCCTCCTGAGAGCCTTCTAGTGGAGGCAGAATTCCCCAGGACTGTGACCTGGCCTTTGGATCTGCAGATGGAACCTCTGTCCCCAAAGGCTTTCTTGTTTTTAAATCTATATCCCTGTATTTGTCTTTTTATTTTAAAGCATTATTTTTAAAAAAAGGTAATATGCACATGGTACAAAATTTAAAATGGTGACAGAACTGTGAAAACCAAGTCTTCTCCACTTAGACTTCCAGGTACCATTACCAGGTTCTTGTGTATATGTCTAGGGATAATCCATGTATGTGCAAGCATATACATTAATGATAGTTAATGTTGTACTTTGCTTGTTTCACATAACACTGCTAGGCCATACTGTCCGTATCAATACCTATAGAGCTACTGCCTCATTTTTTAAATGGCATAAAATTCCATTGTATCAATAAACATCAGTTTATTTAATACAGACAAATTTTGATTTGCTTAAAATTGTATACATTAGAAAGTTTAAAGATTATTATTGGAAACATCAAAGTAAGGCTTTTAAAAGAACCATCTTTTGCTCTACATATTTTTTCTGTACCTAATTGTAGAAACTGAATGTTAGTTTTGTTTTTTAATATAAAGATATTACTACATTTCTAAAATAGAAGTTGAAATGTTCTGCATGAAAATTTAATGTCAGTGAATTTAGCCTGAGGTGTTAGATGACATATATAGAGATAATATAGCTTAAAAGTATTTGAAATTGCATTGTCTGATTTAACCATTATTAGGAAGATTCAAAAGTGTTGTCTCTCATTTATTTCCATAAATTAGCAATCCATATTCATTTACCTCAATTGATTGAGGAAGCATATCCTGTCAAATCTGCTTCATTAATTTGTATAGCTAAAATTGTTTTTGTTTCTTTAAGTCTGACCAGTGTCTAAAGCTGTATGGTCCAGTATGGTAGCCATTAGCCATTTGTGGTCACACTAGCCACCTTTCAGGTGCTCAGGAGCCCCATGTGGCTGCCATATTGGACAGCACAGATACAGGACACTTCCATCATAACAGGAAGTTCTATTGGACAACACTGAGCTAAAGTAAAAGAAAGGTATGGTAACAGGAATTGGCCACATTATTTCACAACAGTTTTTTTCTACTTTCAAATTGGCTGTCATACAACCGTTATCTTAAGAGAAAGATTTAAAATAAGATATAGATGTTCTTAAAATGCAACTGAAACAATTCTTTAAAAGCTTTAGTGTCCTTTATATAGCCTTTGGATTTACAAGTAAATGTCACAGCCTGGCATTCAGAGTCTTTCCTGTTGTGGCTGTACCAAGCCCTACAGAACTTTTTTTTTGTCTGTATTCATTCATCCTGTTCCCTAAACTTTGCCCTCCTTTTCTGTTTTTTTCTACTTTTTTGAAAACCACACCATCTTTCAAGGTCCACCTGAAACGTTTCTTCCTCCTTGATACCTTCCCCTTCCCTCCACCCTCCTTTCCCCCCCACTCCCCACCTTTTCGAAATTAGAGGCAACCACTTTCCTGAATGGGTGGAAGAGAGACAGCTTGGATGTATCAGAGGAGTCTTGAGATGTGATTTTGTCCAATCCCCTTGTGTTACAGGTGAGGAAACTGAGGCTTATAGAAGTCAAGATAGCTGCCTGAAGTCTCCCAAGAGCAGAGTAATCTGCATCTCCTAACTTTGCTGTCTTTAGTCCAGTATACCACTGACCTCTTGAGTTCTTTCCAGTTTTATAATTATCTATAAAGTGTAAGTGACTAGTGATGCTGACCAAGGATTTAGGAATGCAGGAGACAGAGAGGTTTTAAAAGGAGATGAAAGAAGCAGAATCCTTTTCCTGATCATTTGCAGGTTTCTGATATGGTTTATTCATTCATTTCTATTTAGAGTGCAATTTCTAAATTTCTTTGGCTTTGCGCATGTATCCTGAACATGCCTGAAACAGGCGGTCCCCAGAGGTAGCATCCAGAATGATTAAGAGTCACCAGTGAGCTAAAGTCCTTTCCCTTCCCCCATGATCATCTGCCTCCATAGACCCCAGCCCATGGCACACATAGCCCACCTCAGCCAAGGCGAGCCTAAAGAAATCCCTTCCCCCACTTTTCTTGACTCAACCTCCTGGTCTTTGAGGACAGATTCCTCAGGTGTGAGATCATAGGCAGCCAACCACTTGAGGTGTTCCAAAGGGAAGAACACTTCCTAAACTTTTTGCTGCTGCAGTAGGTAGAAAAAAGCCCTGGAAGGCAGGCCTTTGAGCCAGTCCTCCTTGGTGTGCAGCAAGAGTTTTCAGAAAATTTATCCAACAGTTTCATATTTTTATTTGTTTTTGACCTTACCCCGACCCCTTTTGAGAGTTAGGACTGACTCAGTATATTCTGCATTATTTTTTTGACAAACGTTTGTGGCGGGAGAGAAACCCTGCCTCTGGTGCCTCTGTATAGACTGCCTGGGCTTCTGCTCTCTCTTTGTGCATTAGAGTCTGTTAAGCACCATTCATATTTCATTGTCCCATAGTCCTTACCCACATTCTTAGTAATTGTGCAAAATTCTAGTAGATGTGATCATGGTGGAGCCTGCCTTCTATGCAGATTGATTTCATTTAGGTTTCATTTCAGAGTGAATCCATTTGTAGAATACTTTTAAGAGCAAGTTCTCCCTATAGCTTTGAGCCCAAGTGAATATACAGAAGTGTCTCTTCAGATTGCTTTCTCTTTAGGCCTGCCAAAGGGAAAGAGCACAGAGTTCATTGGCATAGGAGAGAAGTTATTTAATATTTATAAAGGGGAGCCAGATGTTCAGGACACTGCATATCACAAAGATTTAAGCATGGTCTCTATCCTTGATGAACTAACTCAGTCAAATTATAAGCACCAGGCCATAGAAACAACAAATAGCCCTTTCACTTGTTTATTATATGACCCAGTAGAATATGCTTATTTTATTTAAAGGCTCCCAGTTCTAGACAGGCCTCTGTCATGCCAGTTTCTCTGTAGTCTCCAGCTGACCCAAGGCCTGGAGGGGAAGATTGGCAGGTTATGGGGTTGATTTCAGTTAAACAGCATAATTCTTTTTTTTTCAGGGGGCAACTACACCAGCAATGCTGTGAAAAGTGGACCCTGGTCAATGATGAGACCCAAGCCAAGATGGCCCGGATGGCGGCTGCCGCTGCATGGGGTTTAGGTCAGGCTTCCCTTACAGGCACCCCAGTTCAGATGGGGAGAGTGAGGCACCATGGATGCAGATGGAGATGTCAGCTCTACAGAAGTGTAAAAACAGTCTATGGCCACCTGCTTCTACAGCCCCCATCTGTCCTTTCCCCCGATGAGGTGGACTAACTTGTTAGACACAGGTCAAAATGGCTTTGCACAAGAAAGCCGTGCAAAACTGAGCAAGGTTGAAATTGAGATTTAGTGCAATGTGTTTTTGTTTGGCTTAAATAAGTTACTGTTTTATTTTTCTCTCTTGTAAAAGAAATTCAGAAGCAGGCAATCTCAAATGGGTCTTCTGGCTCTATTGTCATTAGCCCTTTTCCATATTTCTGCTTTGCCATCCTTGGCATGGAGCCTCCATTTGCAAATCCCTTTCATGATCCAATACAGTTGCTGGAGCTCCACTCTTCATTCCAAGCTGGAGGAAAGAGAGAAGACAGCTGTCTCATTTCTTAACTTTCATTATAGAGCTTTTCCAGCATATATAAAAGTAAAGAGAATAGTGTATTGAACCCCCATGTACCCTTCACCTTCCTCAACCACTACAAACATATGACAATCTTGTTTTTTTCTATTCACCTCCCCATTGCCCCAAGACTCCCCCACATCACTCCCACTCCTGCACTGTTTTAAAGCAGAGATTTTGTTTCAATCTCCACAGACCAGTGTGGATTTCTGACAGGAGGTCCCAGCTGATGAGGATTTGCAATGTCTGTTCCAGAGGTTTTCTTGATAAAAGGGAAAAGGATACCGAGGCTGTCCCAGGTGGAAAGCTTCACCTGTGGAGTTCAGAGGAAGATTGCATAACCTTCCACTTCTTTCCTATCCCACTTGAGTCACAGAGCTTATATCCTTTGCTTTCATGAGCACTGGGCTTGATCCAAAACATTTTTCAAAACAAATTGCTTCCTGAGGAGTCATCTTTTGCTATTTGCTTTTGCCCAGAGGCTTAGAGAATGGATGAGCCGATGTTCTGGAGTGAAAGGCAGGAAAATGCCTTGTAAATTCAACAGCCCAGCAGTTTGTAGCTAATAAAGCTGGCATCTTTTCTGCAGATGGTCTTAGTAATCCTGGCGTTTGAAATGTGCTCACCCCACCAGGGAAAGTGAATATCTCTTCCTGAATGTAATCATTTCCCCAGTCTAACATGACACAAAGACCACTGTGCTATGACTCAGCCCATCTTCCTGCTATAAAAGAGCCTCTTAAAATATTTATCTCCTCCCTCCTGAGGCAAAGGTATTGCCAGAGCAAAACAGGCAAGCTATTTGTCTAATCCTGTCCCCTGACTATGTAATGGCCACTTTCAGTTGTTCAGAGGAAAATGTAATTTCCCAGTGTACCACTGAATCATGAGATGCTTCACCAGTATGGAAGGTTATTTCTGCTCACCTAGAGAAACCTAAGAGAGTTCTCTAGGTTAATGAGGTGCTGCATTCAACCCACTTGATGGCCAGGTTTTGCAGTCATGTGATTTCTGTCATCATTCATGATGCTCCTGGGTGCAGCTCTGGAGTTCAGTGTTTGAAAGAGAGAATGTGGCTTTGTTTGTTAATTGGCTTGATCAGCCCCCACAGTGTAGAGGGCCTCTGCAGGATTTTGCTAAATTTAGACTCTGAATTGTCTTGTTTGAACCCCAAGCTAAACGAAAGTTAATACTGCCCAGGCCTCTTTGAGATCCTGCCTGTAGCCCAGCAGCTGACCACTCTAATGCTTTCCTGCCTGCGTGTGTGTAGGTCAGTGGGACAGCATGGAGGAGTATACCTGTATGATCCCTCGAGACACCCACGATGGGGCATTTTATAGAGCTGTGCTGGCACTACATCAGGACCTCTTCTCATTGGCGCAACAGGTAAAAATTGATATGTACCCAGATCCTCTAGCAAAGAAAAGGTTATTATGCATGGCCCATTGCCTCCTAAGCACATGGTGCCTGGGTAAAGAGTCTGCTTTAGCTCTGGTGGTTATCTGGCTTTGTAAGCTCATTAGAATGGCTTTGGCATATAATAGTAAGAAGACTGCCAGCATTTCAGCTGGGACTACTTTCTGTTTTGAGAGGGACAAATGTGTTCTGAAGTTCCCATTTAGATTGCTATTGGAGTTAGCTTCTTGGGTCATCATGGCATCCTTTTTAGCCTTAGCATTCATTGTAATAGAGAGAAACTGTCAGTTTCACCAAAGGAAGATTCAGAGACCAATCCCCACTCTGCAGCAGGGTTCTTTTGGCTATGAAGGTGTGTCATACATTGATTACCTTCCAGGGAAGCTAGTGCTTTATTTGAAAATCCTGTGCTGATTTGCAGAATGAGTTAATGGAATAATCACATCCAACTTGTCAGGCACCAGACTGTCTTGCATGAATTTGTACTAGTAAATGATCAGAGCACTTAAGGGATGGGGACTCGGTAATTAACCTTCAAGAAAGGAAAAGCCCTGGGTGAGGGGTTTTTAATTGATGACACAGTCATGGCCATACATGGGGGCTCATGATTTACCTGAAGAGACCCAAGACCTGGCCATCCATGCCAGAGGAACAGATGCTCCCATCTACATGGAGAAGTTTGGGCATCATGCGACCTATTTCCAAGGTTCTCCCTCAAGAGGACAGAGGATGCGTAGAAGTCAGAGATGACCAGCTGGAACCATTTGAGTTTCTGCAGAGTTTATTTTCACAAACCTGCCCAGCAAGGAAAAGTCACAAGAGGGTGGATTCCTGAGTTGTGCTCTCCACATGCAAGAACACAATGATTTTATTTCTAAGCACGCATTTCCCCTCCCTTGCCGCCCAAGATTTTGGATGTTATCTTAGATAGATTTTAAGCTCTTGGATGCCAAGAATACATTTCTGTCTTTGATGAGAAATTGAATAATACTCTAGCCTTTAACACCTGAGAAAAGGATTTTTCCCTTCTCAGTGAATTTCTCTTTTCATCATTGGAATTTAAGTGAGACAAATAACTTCAGCTAGTTGGGAGCTCAAGGCATAAATAACTTATGCCTTGAGCTCCCAATCCAGAGCCCAGTTATAGGGGCTATTGCTTTCTCTTCTAGTGCATCGACAAAGCCAGAGACCTGCTGGATGCTGAGTTAACTGCTATGGCAGGAGAGAGCTACAGTCGGGCATATGGGGTAAGTGTCACATATTCTGCACATTGTCCTGACAGAGGCTTCCTTCAGTTCTTTTTACAGAGTGGGCTACTGAGAACTTACAGGCTGCTGGAAACACACCTGTTTTTCTCTGGTCAGAAGATAACCCAGCACCAAAAGGAATGATTTTAAATTAGTCCTGTCTTTTGGGTTCTTCATGCAGTGATTAAGTTAGAATGTGATTTGCTTCCATTAGGCCATGGTTTCTTGCCACATGCTCTCGGAGCTGGAGGAGGTTATCCAGTACAAACTTGTACCCGAGCGCCGGGAGATCATCCGCCAGATCTGGTGGGAGAGACTGCAGGTGAGCTTCATTGAGTGCCTGTTTGACTGCCCACCTGCCTGCCCCTCCCTCGTCTCCCTCATCTCCCTCACCGCCCTCATCTCCCTCTCCCACTCATACTCTTCCTGCTTCCCCCACAGATGCTTGGTTTGCATTCAAAGCAAAACAGTCAAAGTCTTTAGCATTGATAGAATGACCAGTTTTCCAGCTTCCTCTTACCCTTATCTAGGAATAAAAGAACATGTTTTTAGTAAATGACACTTAGGAACAGCAATTTGGGAATCTAACCTTGAAATTAGTGACTCTTGCCTTTAGCTACACGACAGAATCACCTGGAGAGTTTTTTAAAATCCTGATGCTCGGGCCACTGCCCAGACCAATTAAATCAAAATCTCTGGGGGCAGTCCCAGGGTCGTCAGTGTTTTTTTTTTTTCAAGCTCCCCAGATGATGGCAGTGTGTAGCCCAGGCTGAGAAGCACAGCTCTGAATGCACTAGCTGGCCAGCTGCATCCAGCTCTTCCAGTGGGGTTGCCTGGCATTCTCATTTACCACCTCTGTAGCCATTTGGCAGTTTGTTGTAATTATGAATTCCAAAAATATATATATTGGATTATGCTTGTAAACTGGCCTGTTAATCAGGGCATGATTAAGTTATGATTAGGGCATTGACTGGGCAATGTCAATAGGGCATTGAGCCCCACCCCTTGGTGGGGGGAAGGGGTCTCCAAGATAAAAGACATGGCAGAGGACAGTGTTGGAGAAGTTTTGATGTTGGAGTATTGAGCTGGAGCCCCGGGAAGTAAGAGAGGTTGGTCGTGAGGAAGGAGAGAAGGCCCCGGGATAGAGATGAGCCATTCGCCTGAGAGTTCACAGCTGGCCTTGTGGAGAGAAGCAAAGCCTAGAGAGCCTCGTAGTCTACAGCTGACCTTGTGGAGGAAACAGGAGCTAAGCCCGGAGAGAAACCCAAGAAGTCTGAGCCCTGGCAAACGTCGGCAGCTGTCTTGCTCCAACACGTAGAAACGGACTTTGGTGAGGGAAGAAACTTATGTTTTATGGCCTGGTAACTGAGGATTTCTACCCCAAATAAATACCCTTTATAAAGACCAACTGATATTCTGGTATTTTGCATCAGCACCCCTTTGCTGACTAATACAGCCTCCTACCCTTTACCATTCCTTAGGTCACGGTCGTCCTGTCGTCTCTCTGGAGACTGTTTCTACTGAGGTTTTCACTTGTAGAGAAACTTCCAGGTCTCCCATCAGTGTTTTCATTGCACCATTCTGTTCATTTTTGCCTGAGAAGCTGTCCATTCCAGGTCCTGGAGTCATCAGTCTTAAGTGTTCTTGGAAAGGACAGGTCTCCCATTCCTTGAGTAGGTCGGAGAGGAAGTTCATCAGCAAAAGAGAGAAAGCCTTTACCACTCCAGAAACCACTTGTGTCCCTGCTTACTATAATCAATCCCCTCAGCTCTAATCCCTTTCCTCTCGACCAGATCCACACCTAATTCCAAATTCTCTCTGAAGACCAGTCATAGTTGTGCTTTCAGGGTGTTCCAGTAGGCTGTGACAAAACCTTTTGACTCTGAGCTGCATTCCTGTCTCGGACACTCAGGGCACATTCCACTGGAAAGGAAGGAGCCATGGGCAAAGGAACGCCTCTGAGCACAGTCGTTCACGGCTCTGAAAGGAGCACATACAGTTCTTCTACATGTTTTATTAGTAATTATGAAATGCCCAGTGAATGTTTTGATGGAAAATTATCTCTTGGGCACCAAAAAGCAATTCCAGGAAGCAAGCATTTCCCCACTTGACTTGAACGCACCCTGTTTTTTTTAAGTGCCCATAAGCGGGTAAAGAGTTTCCAAATCAGAGATGTGATGAATCTTCTGATATTCTAAAAAGGGAGATTTTATCCAAATACAGACTTGGAAGAGGGATGGATTCAGTGAGTCTTAAGGAGGACACCATCATCTCCTCACGCCTTCTCAGCTTTCCTATCTTGAGACAGCAATATGCTTTTTGGCTTGAAGGGGGCCAAATTATTTCTGCATCTGGGAAAAAACTGGCATTTGGTGAGAAGCAACCCAAACAGTAGCTCAATGTACTATTTTCTGTTTTTCTAACTTTCCAAATCATCAGTGTCACACTTCGTGGGATAGTAGCATATGGTCCAAGACCTGAAAAAGAAGCTTTACTTGGTGGTGGAAATTTAGCTCTAGTGGATAGCTTGCTATGAAAACACTCATTGAACTGCCTACACTGGAAAACTGCCATTTTGTGGTCAGGTCATTTAAATTAAAATCCCTAACCTTTGCCTACTGTGGGCAGTGCGAGGAGTTAGTTTTCCTTGCACTGTCTCTTCTTGCCTTGAGTTCTCTGTTCATGCTTAGACTGTATCCTATCACATTTCAAAGCCTTGAGACTATTGTTACTAGACTTTTAAAGTTATTTCCATAGAGAACTGCCCGTTTGCTTTCATGAAATCAACTGATAAAATGATAAATTTCGGAAACCCACCTTGCCTAGCAGTTCATTTCTGACAGTATGGCCTGAATCTGACTTCTTATCAGCAAGGGTGGAAAAGGAGAGGTTCATTTAACTCTTAGCAAGTCTTTCTGTATGAAATTAGGTTAGCCACTTTGATAACAATTAATTCACTTTATCTCTTTAATTAAAAAGAATATGTGTGAATTAATGAGGCACTTCCCCTTCTCTATGCAATTTTTGAGCTGAGAAGTAAAAATGAAGAGGAAAGACCAACACTAAGGGCGTACCAAAAGTTTAAGTGCAGGTTTAGGCTTTAATAACTTCAGAAGTATAAATGCTTATCAACTTACTAACAACATCACTTGGCAATTTAATTATTTAAATTTATTTCACAATTAGTTTTTTAAATTTTGAATGATACATTTTTAATTTGTCAGTGCTAAACATCTTCCCAGTGAGAATGAAACAAAAAATTAAAGTTAAAAACATGTTATTCACAATCCACAAAAGAAATTTAAATACTTTAATTCATTTAATCTTGACAGCAGCCCTGTGAAGTTGGAACTGAGTTTATCCCATTTTACAGATGAGTCACAGAGAGGTTAAATAACTTGCCCAGAGTACACAGATGATAAGTGGCAGAGCCAGGACTCAAGCTCCACAGTCCATGTCAACTGCCTTTAATTGTTGGGAAATGCCTAAGTGATAGTTCATTCCCAGTACCCTTAACTTGAAAAAGTCTGAGATTATATAAATGAATCTCCTTTTTGTTCCAGGGTGGATTGATATGGCCAAGGACATATGCTAATCCTCATTTCTGACTGTTCCAGGGCTGCCAGCGCATTGTGGAGGACTGGCAGAAAATCCTTATGGTGCGGTCCCTTGTGGTCAGCCCTCATGAGGATATGAGAACCTGGCTCAAGTATGCAAGCCTGTGTGGCAAGAGTGGCAGACTGGTGAGTAATTCCCCACCCACCCCCAAGTGGGAGGGAGGGCTGAGAGGGGTGTTGGTCCAGACCTGTTTAAAACCTGACCTCTCTTGCTTTTAAGGCTTTGGCTCATAAAACCTTAGTGTTGCTCCTGGGAGTTGATCCGTCTCGGCAACTTGACCATCCTCTGCCAACGGTTCACCCTCAGGTGACCTATGCATACATGAAAAACATGTGGAAGAGCGCCCGCAAGGTCTGTGTCCAAGTCTGTCCAAGAAATAGGTGTCTACTCTAGAATACTCACCTAACCTGTTTCTCACTGTTTCCTTAATAGCCAGAAAGGAAGCAATGTCTAAACCACCTACCTACAGCGTCACAGAGTTTGTTCCTGTTATTAAGCTATTTGGCCTGATTTCAAAAGTGAATCATATTTGAGGAACTGTGCATATGCCATTGGTCAAACCACGGGGTGGAATCACAGTTATATTTATTACAAGCATACAGAATGTGCTGGAGCATAAAGAAGGCACAATTTCTGCCCCATAAGAGAAGCTGGGTTATTCAGTACTAAAATAGCATATTTGCAAAAACATAGGCTAGAACTTTCCAATTTGCTTTCTTCAAACTTCTAGTCTCCTTTCCTATCAACAAATTGGAATTCAAAAGCAGTAGCACCCAGGGTATAATAATGCCGAAACCAGTAGGGAAAGCCAAGTGAAACCAATGCAGAATTCCTCTTACTTTATTTACAGACATGCCTTTGGGAATAGATGTGGCTCCTGGTTTTTTGTTTGTGTGTTTTTGTTTGGTTGGTTTTTTGTTTGTTTTTAAGCAAACTCTCTGAATAATGATGGGCTCTGGAGGCAAAACCAGCACCTGCTTTGGCTCCCCCTTCATCATCCTTACCAAAAGAGGAGGGATTAGTAATATCTGTCCTTCTGTCCCTATTGAGGGCCCCACAGTGGTACCTGAGATGAGAAAGAAATGCATCCAACCACTGGAGTTGTGGTTGTGGAAAAGTCTGATAAAATATTAGTTAAAGACATACTTCGGTAATTCTTGGACTAGGTCTTGAAATTGACTTTGTAAGCAGTTGACTCAGAGTGACCGTGAATGCCATCCAGATGGGACCAACAGCCTCCTCCCAGATACTTGGTCTTTGACTTGGGTTCAGTACTAATAACCCAACTTTGCTTTTCCAAATGTGCACTTTTTATTGTGGGTTTTGGGTTTTTATTTTTGTTTGGTTTGGTCTCTGTGAGCCTCCCAGGCCAGTGCAGTTATAATTCAATTCAAATCCTGATCTACCTCCAGGCAAATTAGAAAACCAGAAGCTGCTGGATCTGAATATAGTCTGGTTTCCTTCCTATGTATAGCCTCCAAGTCTTGGGCTGTCCTGCTGAAGGCAGGCAGAAGGAGCCTTTTGGGTAATACCTCAGTCAAGGAGTGGCTTCTCTCAACATATGATCACAACCCAACTCCTCCGTGGAGTATGGCTTTTTCTTAAGAGCCCAAATTCTGGTGGGAAACCTAAAACCACATGCATTAATAACTAAGAAGCCTATTTAAAGCTCGATGCTTGGGCTTCAAGTCCAGAGCTAGAGATGCCACATCTTCATAGCTTAGTAACTGCCCAAAGAATACTGACTCCTCAATTATGATTGTGCTTTTGACCAAGTCACTTTATTTTTCTGAGTTACAGTTTTAGTTTAGTTTTAGTTCACCATAAAGAAGGATCATAATCTCTGCCCTGCCTAGAACAAATGAAAGTGCTTAGAAAAAAACAGACCCAGTTCTGCAGAAAGGCACCAGGTAATAGGTATATATATCGTATTTTCTTAGGCAAGACACTTTACAGACTCGAGACAGGCTAGTCCTTCAGTGAAATTTCACTAGGCTGAGAACATTGTTCTTGCCCACCAACCACCAGGCATTCCAGAACCAGGAGTCCTCTGCCCACCTTAAACTTTGCGGGCTTTGAGAAGCCCCTTCCTCTAAGAGACTGGTCCTTCACCTATAAGAGGGAAATAATCATTTCTTCTTTTCACTTCCTGAAGATGGAGAAAAGAAGGAGCTTTTAATAAAACATTTTTAATTCTTTGAAAATAAGTTGTGTCCATGCTATAAAGTAGAAAATATTAGATTTTCTCATGCTAGATAAACTTAATATTGGGCTTCAAAACCAAACTAATACCGAGGCTTCCCCTGATTTTGACCATTGATTTTTTTGTCCAGGCCTTTGTTACTTTAAGTTCGTTGAAAAGAGTGTTTAAACTTCATGTCTGAACTGTCAGAAACACTTAGCTTTTGGGAAGCGGGAGTGGCTCAGTCGATAGAGCCCCCATTTACCATATGGGAGGCCCCGGGTTCGCTTCCCGGGGCCTCCTTGTGAGGGCAGGCCGGCCCGCGCGGCGCGAGGGGCTGATGCAGCGGGACCTCACAGCAAGGGGAAGATGAGCAGACACGGAGAAGACACGCAGCGAGTGGACACGGCAAGCACGGGCAGCAAGGGGGGGATAAATAAGTAAATAAATAAATCTTTAAAAAAAAAACAAAAGAAGCACTTAGCTTTTTGGCTCTGAAAAGCACCTGGCATCAGAGTTCCTAGATTAGTTCCTACCTGCTTGATGCACACACTGATCACACTAAGTTATCAATCACCTTTTATGGATTGATCTTCTTAAGACAGCCTCCTAATTCATACGCACACACACTTTAAAAGTTTTCAGAAGAAAAACTGAAGGAACATCTATCACGTCCCAGGTGTGGGATGTAATGTAGATCATTTTTCAGAGCCAGGAGTGAGAAATGAAACTCTGTGAAGGCAGATGTCTTGGGGAGATAGGTGTCTTGATAACTGCTAAAACATCTGTGTGTCTGCCCTGTACTCACACATGGATTACTGCCTGGTAAATTGTTCATCATGTCATTCTGGCTGTGGGTTGAACCCTATCTCTTGATGCCAATTAATCTCTTATGTTGACAAGTACCTGAGGTTGGTCCTGGCCCCCAAGCCAGGGAGTTTCATCTTCCATCAGGGCCATCATCATTGAGGCAGCCACATGTTTATATTTAAAAAAACATATGGGGGGAGCGGATGTGGCTCAAGTAGTTGAGTGTCCACCTCCCACATGGGGGGTCCCAGGTTTAGTTTCCAGTGCTTCCTAAAACACAAAACAAACAACAAGCAAACAAATGGAAAAAAAACAACTTAGGGGAGCCTGTGTGGCTCAGTGGTTGAATGCCGGCTTCCTACATATGAGGTCCTAGATTCAATCTCTGCCCTTGGAACCTCAAAAAAAAGCAGGAAAAGGAAAAAATTAAAAAAAAAAAAAAAACCTCTCTTTTATGATTCATTTTAAGGAAACTTTGATAACCTTAATTATTTGAACTGTGGGGATTTTTTTCCTCCTCTTCCTCAGCAAAGGATATATACCCTATTTTCACGCTCTGACATAATGTTTCCCCTTCCTGTTAGTGGATTTAGATCTCACCAGTTTTCCATTCGAGCTTTTGATTCTGGTACACTCTGTCTATCTCCATCCTTAAAGCCCTTTAAAAATAGTCTTGATAGTTTATCAAGATGGTGGTATGCCTGGATGTGTCAGGCTTATACAAATACTTTTAGTTTCTTCCCAGATCCGCGACTCTGTCTCTGCTTTTCCCTAGTTCACAGATGTATTCCACCCCAACTGCCTTCTGCTCACTTTGTGTAAAATCCTGTGTTGTAATTAGATCTACTACTGGAGAATCTTTAAAGCAGGGCTTCTTAACAAGGGGTCTGTGAGCTTGAATTGAAATTCAAAAGAATATTATTCTTGTGGGGACATGTTGGTACAGGTGTGATATATTTATTAAATAATACACAGTATAGTGTGGACCTAGTAAGGGGTCCGTAGTTTTCACCTGACTGGCAAAGGGGTCTGTGGAACAAAAAAGGTTAAGAACCCCTACTCTAAAGATTTTGCTTGTAAGCTACCCTCTTCAACTGGATGTTTGCTCATCTAGCGTCTTACCCCTCTCTCACTTGGATGCATGATGGGCTTCACACCATCTCTGGGATCTTATTTGGATTCTGAGAGCCCTGTCTGATTTTTAAATCTATGGTTTTTGCTGTGCTGCTTGTGTCCAAGGTGTCATAGTGTTTCAAACAAATACTAAAATTTGACTAGCCCCAAACAATTCTCCATAAGCCTAATTTCCCCCAGGGCAATAAATGGTAGTGAAGTAAGCACTTGTTTCAGGTTACTTCATCTGAATGATTATTTGGTGTAACCAGGCAAGTAGCTTTTCCAAGGCTTGTTAAACTAGAAATTACAGTTGGCAAAGGAGAGCTAAGACTTGAGTTGAGCTAAATCATGGATCTTCTTAAAAAACCTAGCCCTCTCCCAGCACCATGCCCTGTTTCTGTGTCCTGCTGGGTCCTCACCTCACGTTCTAGGGTGTTGTGTTTGAAGAAGGGGCGGCTCCCGTGCCTGTAAGATGAACAGTAGTCTCCTGGGAGGTTGGGCTGCATGCCAGGTGGCTCCCTGTGCCTCTGTCCTGCTCCAGATCGATGCCTTCCAGCACATGCAGCACTTTGTCCAGACCATGCAGCAGCAGGCCCAGCACGCCATCGCTACTGAGGACCAGCAGCACAAGCAGGAGCTGCACAAGCTCATGGCCCGGTGAGCTCCTGCACTGGCCTGGAGTCAGTCATATTCCAGCCCTGCCATCCCAGCAGCCTCTGCAAGGGCTAGCTAGTTCCTTATGTCTCTCTCACCTTTTCCAGTAGGGGTCCCAGGCACCGTAAAATCATGCTTTCCAAAGTTTCTGCCATTTTTTTTCCCAGGATTCAGCAGCCCAAGAGCATCCATGTGCTGTTCTCCTCCTGGTGTCTTGCTTGGTTCCTAACCCTCCAGAATCCCTAATGCACAGTGATTCAGAGTTGACTTGGACCCCTTATCTTCAAATTCCAGATATGCTGTTAATTTAGATACATTACTTAACCTCTCTGTACCTCAGTTTCCTCATCATATAAAAATGAGGATAATAAGCATTCCTGCTTCCCAAGGTGGTGGAGGGAGGTGTGAGGATTAACAGAAGGAAGACAATGTCAAGTGTTTAGAGCAGCACCTGGAACACATAAGTAAATGTTAGCTATTAATATTATCATTATTTTTAAAAATGGAGAGGAAGGGAAAAATAAAGGCAAACCCATATAGCGGTCAGTAAGAAAAATTACTCTCCATAGCTTCTACCCACAGAAAAAATGGATTTGAGACAGGTACCCAATTTATGCTGTCATTCAAAGACAAAGATAAAGAAAAAATAATACTTTAACATTTTATCCCAAAAGCCCGTCTCCTTCCTTCCATGTGGTTGAATATCCTACTGGGTCCATCCTGTTGCTTTCCATGGGCAAGAGTAAATGTCAAAAGGAGTTTTCTGTCTCCCCCCTCCCTGCAACATTAATCATTGATCTCCTCGGGAGGGCTCTCTTGAGGAAGGAGCAACACCGGAACTTGTTTCTCTGTTTTTAGATGTTTCCTAAAGCTTGGGGAGTGGCAGCTGAACCTACAAGGCATCAATGAGAGCACAATCCCCACAGTGCTGCAGTACTACAGTGCGGCCACCGAGCATGACCGCAGCTGGTACAAGGTAACCCAGGGACAGAAGCGGGTAGGGGTCACAGCCTTGTCTTTCTCCCGCGGTCAGTCCCAACACCCTGAGCCTCATCTGTGTCCTCCTGTGTTACCATGGTGTACAGCCTAGCCTTGTGAAGTTGGTCTGATACTGTGAATGTGCTTCTTTGGGTACCTGGAGCCGGTCTGTCAGAGCCCCTAGGAGCCCACATTTCTCCTTACAAGTTTATTTGATTCAGGATTTAGGAAGATCAATCGATTCTTTTACTTGAGAAATACATGGCACTCCATGTATGTGCTTGACTTGGGGGTTGCTGCTGTCTCACAGGCTCTTGGCTGCCTAGTTTCCTAGCAGCATCTGGACACATGGTTTATCTCTGGAAATTTATCTTCCCTTGAGGCATCTTTCTTCCCAGCATCTTTCTGATTTCCAGCCCTGCCTACTCCTCAGCCTAAGAACTTTCTCTGTTTTCTGTCTTTTGTTTTTTGTATTTTTTGGAAAGGTCTGGGTAGCATCCTGTTATGTTACAGAAAACTTTTCAAAATGGTTATCAGGGAAGCGGATGTGGCTCGAGCAACTGAGCTCCTGCCTGCCACATGGGAGGTCTATGGTTTGGTTCCCAGTGCCTCCTAAAAAAGACAGTGAGCTGGCGTGACAGGCAGGCGTGGCAAGCTGACACAAGATGACACAAGAGACACGGGAAGAAAAACGTAGTGAGAGACACAACAAAACAGGAAACAGAGGCTCCCGGTGCCTCCTAAAGAAAAAAAATGAGCAAGACAGGGAGCTGGTGTGACAAGCAGACATGGCAGGATGACGCAACAAGATAACACAACAAGAGACACAAGAAGAAAAACAATGAGAGACACAACAAAGCAGGAGGTGGCTTAAGCGATTAGGCGCCTCCCTCCCACATCAGAAGTCCCAGATTCAGTTCCCGGTGCCTCCTAAAGAAACAAGGAAGACGACAGACACAGCAAGTGCAAACAACAAGGGGGTAGGGAGAAATAAATAAATAAATAAATAAATAAATAAATAAATAAATAAATAAAAATCTTTTAAAAAAAAGATTATCAATGATAATTGGAAAATGTATGAAAATTTATTCACTGATGGAGGAGGGATTCTTGGAAGTCTGCGTGTTTGGAGAGAGAATACGTCAGGTTTTTTTACATCTTTTCTGAGGGACTTTCTTCTGGTAATAGCTGCTTGGTATAGCAGATGTCGTTGGTTTTTTCTAGTGTCTCCTTAACTTGCTAATACTTTGTGAATAAAGCCCTCTGGGTTCAGAACATACATCTTAAGACCACAGAAGCATTTACAACAAAAATCTTATCTTGTTTTAAGCATGCTTCATTCTAGTCCAAAAAATACTCATTTCATGATAGCAGCAGCCTTTACCCTCTCCAGGACAGCTGCATGTCCAAGGCTGAACAAGTAACTCCAGTAACCCTTGATTCACTGGAACCTCCTAAACAGAATTACTTTTTCCATCAACTTTTGAGAAAGAAACAAATCACAAGGAAAAAAAAAAAAAATGGTTCGGGGAATTTTAGTTTTAGTTTTTAAAAGCATTTCCTGGCATGGGTCCATTTGGTGGTATGCCATCCTTCGCCATGGATGTTGTGGTCCCATGTGTGGCAGGGCTGTTTCTGTCTTGTTTGACAAGTCCGCAGCTCAGTGCCTGACCCTTAGTGGATGGACAGAAGGTGAAACTGAACCTGGGTCATTATAGAATTTTTACTCATCAGGAAAGGGTTGGTTGTATCAATCTACTCTATTTAGATAGAGAATGGACACATTTATGTAATAGAAGGATTTTTAGCAAGAGGCACAAAGGAATCTCCTGATAATCCAGAAAGTCCAACTCTTAGTGCATTATGTAATGTCCTCCTGTCACTGCAGAGTTACCATGCCTGAAATCACACTCTGCATCGTGCTCCCTGCACCAGGCAGTAGTGTACTGTAGTCACTGCAGCTCAACATCTCAGCGACGTGAGTAGTTCCTCCTCCTTCTGAATAAGCTCCAGAGGCATCTTCCATCAGCCATCAAGCACTGGCTCTGTCAGGCCACGGGCTGGTGTTTGGCCTAAACAGATGCATGAGATGCACCCCCCTTAATGCCCTCTCATCTTCAGTGTCTTTCCTTTCTCACTGCCATACCATCTAGTTCAGACCTTCATCATTGCCAGGTCATGAAATAGTGTAACAACTGGCTGCTTGCCCCCCAGTCTCTGCTCGCTTAAATAATCCATTTTGTAGACTGCTGCCAAAGAAATCTTTAAACCCAGTGAAGCTCTATTTCCTACAGAATAAAATGGGACCTCCTTGGCCTACCATGTGTGGTCCTCCGTAACCTGATCTGAGCCACTTTACTAGCCCTTCCTTTTTTCACTACTCTTTTGCATGTACCCTAAGCTTCTACCAGGTCAGCTCATTTAATGTTTCCCATGAACTGTTCTATGCTCGCATCTTTGTTCCTATTCTTTCCCTTCTCAGAAGTCCTCACTGCTGGGAAGTGGGTGTGGCTCAGTGGATAGAGCCCCCGTTTACCATATGAGAGGCCCTGGGTTCGCTTCCTGGCGCCTCCTTGTGAGGGCAGGCTGGCTCGCGGCGCCGTTGCGGCGGGACCTCACAGCAAGGGGGAGATAAGCAGACACGGAAGACACGCAGCGAATGGACACAGCAGCACAAGCAGCAAGGGGGGGATAAATAAATAAAATAAATAAATCTTTAAATAAATAAATAAGTCCTCACTGCTGCCCTCTCTCTTGTACCCTCCTTGCCCCATCTAAGCCTGCTCTTCAGACCCCTCCCTCAATCCCTCCTCTATATGGAGCTCTCCCAGTCCCTGTCCCTGATAGAATTAAACCTCCCTCTTAGTATTCTTTGTTTATCTCTTACTGTCCCAGTGGCATCCTGCCTTGCATAGTATTTGGATCCGTAGGTTTGTGAATGAGCTTTCCTACTAGATTATAAGATGTCTCGAGGCAAGGATCATATCTTGCTCCTTTTGATACATCCTCCCCCCATAGCACTTCCTGCAGTACCTTTATAGTAAGGATTCCACAGAATGAATGAAGCACATTGAATTAGTAAAACATTCCATTCCTGAGCGTTTTTTATTTGAGTGAAGTTTTACTCTGCTAATGGCTGAGAAGCAAGGGCAATCACAGAGCTCATCCTCGGCTTTGCCCTGTGCACCTCTAAGCCCTTAGGCTGCTCTTGGTCTGAGCCGTGTTGTCTGTCATTGACTCTTTCCCCATCCAGGCCTGGCATGCATGGGCAGTGATGAACTTTGAAGCCGTGCTACACTACAAACATCAGAACCAAGCCCGTGACGAGAAGAAGAAACTGCGCCACGCCAGTGGAGCCAACATCACCAACACCACCACTGCCACAACCACAGCTGCCACCGCTGCTGCCACCGCCACCAGCACTGAGGGCAGCAACAGTGAGAGTGAGGCTGAAAGCACTGAGAACAGCCCCACCCCGTCTCCTCTGCAGAAGAAGGTCACTGAGGTACCCTTCCTTTGCTCTTCCTCCATTAAGACCTGACCCAGGCACCGGCTTTCTGAGGAATAGAGTAATTGTTCAGCTTCAAGGAATCTGAGGGTTTACTCTGAAGTTCAGATGAGGCTAGAAAACACTGCTTTTTTGCTATCCTAGCATTGCTTGAGATGATAATTTTGTGTATCTCTTTGTGTTTGGGGAGCTGATGTACCCCTGAGCAAAACAGTAAATTCCTTGTAGTGCTTCCCATGTGAATGAGCTCATCCTCTGGATGTGCTGCACCTGTACATGCGGGCGGCCGGCCATGCACATCTGCGGGTCCACTCTGAGGATGAGGCCTGGTGGCTCCGTCCTCCGCTTTTTCCCTCTCCCTTTCCACCTCCCCTCTGGCTGCACTCGGGCAGCTGGCAGGCTCAGAGATCAGCATGCCCAGAGCCTCATCCGCATCTCTTCCTGTCACCCTCTTCAGTAAGCCACCGTTAGCCCAAGTTAATAACGCTTAGGACACAGTCACATTTATTGAGTGCTTATCATGGGCCAGGCACTGACCTAAAGACTTTTTATGCGTTAGCTGATTTAATCCTTACAACTACCCTTTGAGGTAGCTACTATTAGTATGCTATTATGCCCCTTTTTTACTGCTGAGAAAACAGAGGCAACAGTGTCATTAACACACACGTGTTCCAACAGGATTTGTCCAAGACCCTCTTGATGTACACGGTCCCGGCTGTCCAGGGTTTCTTCCGTTCTATCTCTCTGTCACGAGGCAACAACCTCCAGGATACCCTCAGGTATCAGGGAAGGGGAGGCCGTGTTAATGGCAGGACACAGAAGTTACACATAAAATTCCCTTCGCCACCCCATCAGTACACCAAGAGTGGTATATGGGCCTTTCTTTGACCTGCACTTTGAGGTGGAACTACTGACCAGGCCCCATCTGTCTGGGAGAAATCTGCAGAGAGTAAGGAGGAGAAGTAGAGTGGGGACTCCCCATGTATGCTTTACTGTGCAGGGACGAGCAAGCCCATCTGTTTCTCGCAAAATTTCTGAAATCCCTTCGGCTCTTAGAAGCTGCTTTGAGAGGTCTAAATGAATGGGACAAACCAGTCAGTCCAGAGGTTTTAAGTGACAAAGGCAACCTCCTCCTTTGTTTGGGGCTCTCAGGATGGCCGAATGCCAGGTTTCCCTGTTGCCCTTGTTCTATAGGCAACTCTTTCCATATGTACAAAGATTCGTGGTTCTCAAGGGGTGGGTTATCCATGGGCTCCTCTGTTAGATTTCTGAGTTTATACCATAGCAGTCCCTCTACATCTTCTGGAATGTAATGACAATTCAATTAGGGTGATCCTCATGGTCTTTAGTCAAGAGGACTGCTGGTCATCACCACCCACCCCCTCCCAAGTGATCCGGAGGCCAAACACATGTGAGAACCACTAATTTGAGTCCCTGCCAGTTCTTCTCTTCTCAAGAGCCTTAAAGATGAAAAACAAACAAACAAACAAAAACCTGGGAAACTACTTTTCTGTGACTCTCTCATTTTCTTTTCCAGAGTCCTCACTTTATGGTTTGATTATGGTCACTGGCCAGATGTAAATGAAGCTTTAGTGGAGGGAGTAAAAGCGATCCAGATTGATACATGGTTACAGGTGAGGATGGATCAGGGTCTCTCCTTTGTGTCTCCTCCTGGAATCATACCATGTTCAGAGTAGCAAGGCCATGTGTGTACACCAGTAAGGAAATAGAGGTCAGCCACAAGGTCAAGACTCCATGTTTCCTTTGGTTTCTTTTAGAGGTCTAAGGGCAGTAAACCATCTCAGAGCCGAACAACATCAACCAAAACAAGTTACAAGAGTTGGTCTTTGCCCAGAAGAATAGCTAGAGTCATTTCTATATCTCATCTAATACCTACTGTGTCTTTTTGAATACCAGGTTATACCTCAGCTCATAGCAAGAATTGATACACCCAGGCCCTTGGTGGGACGTCTCATTCACCAGCTGCTCACAGACATTGGTCGGTACCACCCCCAGGTATGTGGAGACCCTGGAACAGTTTCCGATCTAAACACTGACCTTTTGATTGGTGTTCAGCCTTTCATAGAGCTGCTTTAGAGGCACAAATCCAGGGACTGGGGGCCAAGTGTTCTATCCTGCCCCAGGAGGGTCTGCCCAACCAGCAGTCCCAATAGCCCAGGGGCCTTCCTAAAAAGAAAGATTTCCCTTCAAGATTGAGTGACCTCTTCCTGGTAGACTCGAATAGGTGTTAATATGATACTTGCCATTTCCTTTGTCATCCTAGCTCGTCTGTTTGCACATGTTCCCTTTGTGTTTGCTCCAGGCCCTCATCTATCCCCTGACTGTGGCTTCCAAGTCTACCACAACAGCCCGTCACAACGCAGCCAACAAGATTCTAAAGAACATGTGTGAGCACAGTAACACACTGGTGCAGCAGGCCATGATGGTGAGTCTGGAGACAGCGGGAATTTCACGGGCCCCAGTCACCTAACCAAAGGGCTAGAGTGAGACATTTTTCTTCCACAAGACAGTGCTGCGTACTCCCTCTGGCTGCCAGAAGGAGTACCTCTTGTTTCTCCAGAAGGCACAGCTCTGAGTTGAACTTTTCTTTAGTGCTTCTTTCCTTTTCTTCCTCACTTTGATGCAGGTCAGTGAGGAGCTGATCCGAGTGGCCATTCTCTGGCATGAGATGTGGCATGAAGGCCTGGAAGAGGCCTCTCGTTTGTACTTTGGGGAGAGGAATGTGAAAGGCATGTTTGAGGTGCTGGAGCCACTGCATGCCATGATGGAACGGGGACCCCAGACGCTGAAGGAAACCTCCTTTAATCAGGTATGGGATGGAAAAGCATGATATTATGTCACCCAGATCCTTTATCAGATTCCTTACTCCCTGGCCTTTCTACTGACTTTAATGAAATGGACTCGATGGTGGTCATGGGATGCAGAAACTCCAGAAATTTAATCGGCATTAAGTTACAAGAACCCTCCTAAAAAACTTGCCTGGAAAAGCAGCAGAGACCTCCAGAAGTCAGTCCAGCTCTCCTCCAGCTTTACCTCACCTAATAAGCCATCCCAAGGATTTGGAAGCTCCAGGACTAGAAGACTGCAAAGATTCTCTTGCTAACCAATTCCGCACTGACACCTTCCAGTCATAGGAATTTCTGCTGTAGGCTTGTGGTTTAGTTGACACCTTAACAATTTGCAAATTTGCCCCATTTTCCCTCTCAGGCATATGGTCGAGATTTAATGGAAGCCCAAGAGTGGTGCAGAAAGTACATGAAATCAGGGAATGTCAAGGACCTTACCCAAGCCTGGGACCTCTATTATCATGTGTTCAGACGCATCTCAAAGCAGCTGCCCCAGGTAGGATCTTTAGGGTTCTAGCCATGTTAACTATCGTTGTAGTCCTTTCTGTTTCACCATTTGTGAACATTCTGACGCTAATCAGAAGCGGTTCCACTTCTACCTGCAGACATTGGCACAAGTAATTGCTTTTAGCAATCCATTGAAAAATACTGAAATTGCGTTTAAGTTCCTCCCCAGAGGCAGAAAACTAAATCCTTTGGTAATTATTCACAGCTTACATCCTTAGAGCTGCAGTATGTCTCCCCAAAACTTCTGATGTGCCGGGACCTTGAATTGGCTGTGCCAGGAACATATGACCCCAACCAGCCGATCATTCGCATCCAGTCCATAGCACCGTCTTTGCAAGTCATCACATCCAAGCAGAGGCCCCGGAAGTTGACACTCATGGGTAAGGACCATTGGGCACTTATACCACCTGTCTCTCCTGCCCACCCTGGCAGAACACCCCCATGCCTCTCCTGAAATTAATGCTTGCTACACACACTACTAATCTTTCCTATGCTACACCTCTCCCTTGTTGATTGAAAAAGGAATAGAGGACAAGTGAATTTCCATTTGTTCCAGCCACCCTGGGACTCTTAGTTCATTCCTATAGTTATGCTTGTTTAAGTGACACATAACAATCATGCACAAAGAACAAGCGGGAGAGGATTACAAGGGCCTGTAATGCAGAGAGCTGATTGTAGTAACAGGTGTTGGAAACCAGTGGGGCCAACAAAGAGGCATCTGGATGAAACGGGGAAGGTGACAAGTTACATTGAGGAAAGAGCTTCTAGGCTCTTGAATATTCTTTTTTAATGTTATATTGTCTTTTTGTGGGAAATGTTTGTGTAAAATTAACAAATGGGAGTAGAAATGAGTTAGGTACACCTTAAGGTCTCACAGTGAGGTTTGTTAAACAGAGGGCATCCTGAATTTTCCTTCCTGTCAAGTGTTACCCATCTGGGATCATTTAGGTAGGCCAGAGTACTCTCATGCCACTTTAGGTCTCTCACCTTCTCAGTAATGCTTCATGTTTTGTTTGGGGTTTGTGTGTGTGTGTGTGTGTATGTGTGTTATTTTTATTTTTATTTTTTTTTAAGGCAGTACCGGGGATTGAACCCGGGACCTCATACACAGGAAGCAGGCGCTCAACCACTTGAGTTACATCGGCTCCTTTCATGTTTTTTATTTTATTTTATTTATTTATTTATTTATTTATTTATTTTAATTTATCCCCCCCTTGCTGCTTGTGCTGCTGTGTCCATTCGCTGCGTGTCTTCTCTGTGTCTGCTCATCTCCCCCTTGCTGTGAGGTCCTGCCGCATCAGCCCACAGCGCCGTGGGAGCCGGCCTGCCCTCACAAGGAGGCACCGGGAAGCGAACCCCGGGCCTCTCATATGGTAAACGGGAGCTCTGTCCATTGTGTCACACCCGCTTCCTGCCGTGAAGTTGCTGCATCAGCCCACCGCACTGCTCAGGCCGGCGTGTCCTCACAAGGAGGCCTCGGGACACGAACCCGGGCCTCCCATATGGTAAACGGGGCCTCTATCCACTGAGCCACACCCGCTTCCCTTCATGTTTTTTAAATGCAGTGATTATATACCAACACTGAGGGAAGCGGGTGTGGCTCAATCGATAGAGCTCCCGTTTACCATATGGGAGACCCCGGGTTCGCTTCCCGGGGCCTCCTCGTGAGCGCAGGCCGGCCCACGCGGCCCGGTGGGCTGATGCAGCGGGACCTCACAACAGGAAGCGGATGTGGCTCAATGGATACAGCCCCTGTTTTACCATGTGTGAGGCCCCGGGTTTGCTTCCCGGGGCCTCCTTGTGAGGGCAGGCCAGCCCGTGCGGCACGGTGGGCTGATGCAGCGGGACCTCACAGCAAGGGGGAGATAAGCAGACACGGAGAAGGCACGCAGCGAATGGACACAGCAGCACAAGCAGCAAGGGGGGGGTAAATAAATAAATAAATAAATCTTTAAAAATATATATATATATATACCAACACTGATACATCTTGACACAGGGCCATGGGTTATTTTACTAAAACATGTGTCCATCAGGTTCTTGTCATTGTTAGAGAGCATTCAGTGAAAGAACTGTTTCCAGAGGTGTGAGCAGAGTTAAGAGAACCAACAGGAGGTACAGTAAGGTATATGTGGGCTGTAGGATCTTTTAGTATAGTGGTGGTCTAACAGCTGAAGGATTTGAGACTTTCTGGTCTACAGTAACTACTTTTACCATCCCTCACAGGCAGCAACGGGCATGAGTTTGTTTTCCTCCTGAAGGGCCATGAAGATCTGCGACAGGATGAACGTGTCATGCAGCTCTTTGGCCTGGTTAACACCCTTCTGGCCAATGACCCAACATCTCTTCGGAAAAACCTCAGGTATTCAGGATGCCATAAAAGTGTCAATGTCTTAAGAAGTCTTCCAGTTTGTTCCTTTATCCATCCCATGTAGTCACGTTACCTTTATGAAATAAGTTATAAAACTATGTACCTGGCAGGAAGTCATCATTTGCCAAGGTGTCAAACATAAAAAGAAAAATTCTCCAGAATTTACAGTGTACTCTCCTTGGGAAGTGCTTTTAACAACCTCCAAAGGATCCAGAATGGAACAATTTCTGGCCATTAGGCTAGAGATATGCAGATTCGATGTAGTTTACCTTTTGTGGGATAAAAGCCCAGTAAAACCTTTCCCATGCTCAGTACTCTGTTCCTCCTCTTCTGTGAAGAACATAAATATTAATCTGGGAGGTTATTTTAGGCTTAGAAATAATCACTTGATTGTTCCCCCAAAGCAGTTCATTTCTTAGGTGAGTTGAGAAGGCCGATGTTGCTTTTAAAATGTCAGTGCACTTTGTCTTTGTGTGACACTTTACCCTTCACAAAGTGCTCTCACAGAGGGTCCCTCATATACACACACCTCACAACAGCCCTGTCAGGGGAGGAAGGGATTGTTAAAAATAGTTTGCATATTGTCATGAGCTGATCAAAAGTGTACTCTGTTTACCCTACAATAACCCTTCCTTCCTGTGGACGCCAGCATCCAGAGATACGCCGTCATCCCTTTATCGACCAACTCCGGCCTCATTGGCTGGGTTCCCCACTGTGACACGCTGCATGCCCTCATCCGGGACTACAGGGAGAAAAAGAAGATTCTTCTCAACATTGAGCATCGCATCATGTTGCGGGTATGTGGTGAGGCTGCCAAACCCAACCTGTTTTCAATGTCTTGGAGGCAAAACTCACAAGTCAGGGAATCTACATAGAGCTGCTTCTCTAGTTCTTCTATATATTTTGGTCACTGAAAAATCTATTGAGGGAATTAGCCATTGAAGATGATTTAATGAAGTGGGTCCTAAAGGAGATAATCTTTATGATAGAGAAGGACCCTAAAGCCCAGACATTGAGTTTTCATCATCCCAGGTAAGAATGGGCAGTATTGTTTATCAGGCAACATATATTTGCCAAACACCTAATGTATACAAAGTACTAGCCATATAGGAAAATCATGTTTAGTAGATGTGTAAGTAATAAGAAAGAAAATCGCTTATTACCTAAAACCTTGAACCTTCCAGTGCTCTCGTGCACACCAGTAGGCTTAGGTGAGAGCCTAACGTTTCCTCCTTATGTCCAGGGAGTTCCTGTGCTCATCAGTTCAGAGTGGCCACTCAGTCTTCCCTTCTGCAGTGTGCCTATTTCTCTTTTCCTTTTGGCTGTGGTAGGGAAATTAGAACCCGGCTCTGCCTGGCCCCAGACCCGTGTTTCCTCCTGGATTTAAGCTGGCTTGTCCTAGGCTGATCTCTTACCAAGTGCTGTGTCCTGATGTAGATGGCTCCAGACTACGACCACTTAACTCTGATGCAGAAGGTAGAGGTGTTTGAGCACGCTGTCAATAATACCGCTGGGGACGACCTGGCCAAGCTGCTGTGGCTGAAGAGCCCCAGCTCTGAGGTACGACACCTGCAGCTGCTCACACACCCCGCTCCCCTTGGGACACATGCAGTGGGCTCCTCTCTGCTGGGATTAATTGTGGGTTGTATACCATCCCTTTGAACAAAAGTTAAACAGTGAATCCTGCAGTTTAGTGGATTTAGGTTTAGTAGTTGTTAATGTTTCGCCTTTGCTTACAGTAGTATTTGAGCTGTCTACATCTAAGGTTATTCAGTCTTATTCGTATGTTGTAAATTTCCTGTTTTGTTGTGGGGTTTTTTTTTTGTTTTTGTATTAACTGTGCTTTTTGGTTTTGGGTTTTTGTTTTGTTTTCCTTTGCTTTTAATAGGCAAACATTTTTAAAAGTTAGGTATTATCAGATTTGTAATCCTTTCAAGTTTCTGCTTTTGGCTTTGTATTTAAAAAGGCCCTTTACACCTCAAGATTACGTGTCTTTATACCTATATTTTCTTGTATTAATAACATTTCAAGATTACAATATATAATTTTTTTCCCAAAATGATTAACCACCACACCATTTACCAGATAATCCATCCTTTTTCCACTGCTTAAAAAATTCCGTTTTTATTATACCCTAAATTCTTTGTGCCCTTGGAATTCTTTCTGTTTTATTGATCTTTCTGCTAATATTTCCTCAAGTACCATGCTATTAATAGAAGTTTATTTTCAGTGGCTATTTTCATTTGTTTTTCTTCCAAGTAAACTTTGGGAACACTTTGTCAAGTTCCAAAATAAAAAAAGTGCCTTTGAATCTTTATTGGAATTACATTAATTGTATCAAATAATTTGGAAGGAAATTACATCTTTACAATCTTAAGTGGTTATCTTTCCATTTACTCAGGACTTTATCTTCCCAAGCAAAGTCTAATTTTTTTATTCATCTAAGTCGTGCCCATCATTTCATTGATCCTGAGGACAGTTTACTCTTGTTTTAATTGTGGATGAGATCTTTATTCCATTATGCATTCTGACTGGTTATTACTGAAATATAAGAAGATGACTGATAGGAGTATAATGACCTTGAACCCAGTTGAAAGTTCCTGGAGCCTTGCTCACATGCACACTCCTATGTTCTAGGTGTGGTTCGACCGAAGAACCAATTACACCCGCTCCTTAGCGGTCATGTCGATGGTTGGGTATATTTTGGGCCTGGGAGATAGGTGAGTGAGTGTAATTTGTTTTATTTAGTCTTCCTTCTCCATTATAGTTTTCTTGAATGGTTTCATTTTGTTTTCCAGTGAGATTTATGACCACTTGGTGAGTAAATATTTGTATTTTGTGTGCTTTAGGCCTCTTTTGCTGCATCAACCTTAGTCCCCTATTTATTACCCATTCCAACACAACAACCCATCAAACTGAAGAGAAGAACCATAAGTTTAAGGGTCCTGCTTTCTCCATAGGTTGATTTAATATATTAAAAGCCATATTAAATCTGATTGATTTTTTTCATTCAATAAGCATGTCCCAATCACTGCTATGCTTAGATGAATAATACTGTTTCTGTAATTGAAACCAAGCAAAGTAGGTCCTGCTGATATTTGCATAATAAATTTCATCTAAATGTTCTGGCTGAAAAAGTAATTAATGTTCAGAAATTGACACAAAAGTACTTAATTTAAAAAGTTCTCTGATATCTACTGTTTTTCTCCTGGAATCATGTCTCACATAATTCCTTGGTAGTAAAACTAATTTTACCCCACCAAAATAATAAATTTGTGTTAAGAAAAAATAAAAATACCTAGCCAGTGGGGTGCAGAATACCTCTTGACAAAAGCCAGATGATCTTGCTTAGACTGGCTACAGGGCTCAGGGAGATGAGACCCTATGATAATCTGCTGGGTGGTAATAAGTATAGAGGCTTGTCATTCTGAGATGTCAGCACTGCCAAAAAACTATTTATCATGTGACCAAAGACCTGGGGGTGGGGGCAGCAAATTATGACTGTGGCAAAGAGAAATCACATAGATAAATCCTCATTTGGGGTCTAGAGCAAGTGTCAAACCAACTTTTTTCTGTAAAGGTCCAGATAATAAATATTTTAGGCTTTGTGGGCCGTCTGGTCTCTGTTATAACTCCTCAGCTCTGCTGATGTAGCACAAAAGCAGCTTTAAACAATACATAAACAGGTATAGCTATGTTCCAATAAAGATCTACTTACAAAAAGCAGGAAGTGGACTGGATTTGGCCTGAGGGCGGTAGTTTGCCAACCCCTGGCCTAGACTGTCACATACTTGTTGATTTATTCATCAGTGCTGCTCTATTAATTGATCCATACCCTACATCACCCTATCCCCGGTCTCTCTCCCATTTCTCTAACAGACATCCATCCAACCTGATGCTGGACCGGCTGAGTGGGAAGATCCTGCACATTGACTTTGGGGACTGCTTTGAGGTGAGCACATGTTCCAGAACACCATGTAAAGCTCACCTTCCTCAATGATCACTTTTCAGCCTTCTCTGGCAGCTTAGGCAAATTTAAGCCCAAAAGGCATTATCACTCCTGCCTCTTCCAGCAAGGTGATAAGTCAGTCTGAGAAATGAAATCACTGCTTTTTGACACTTGCTTTAGTTGGACTATAACCCCTCTGTGGCAAGGGTTGCTATTCACATACCCTCTTTGGATGGAGGGGTCCCTCATCCTCCACTTGCCTGCTAGTTGAAGGGCTGGGCACTTGTCCTGTCCCTCTTTTTTTTTTATTTATTTATTTTAAATTTTTTGGTTGTCTTTCAAATCCCTGTGGCAAGACAACTCCATCTAATTCATTTATATGCTATAATTGAAATATCTTCTGGCATGCAAAGGAAATCCATCTGCCTTCACCTGGTTTCAGTTAAAGAAAATCTAACTAGTGGATTTGTTTTTTCCCATTGTTACACCAGGTTGCTATGACCAGAGAAAAGTTCCCAGAGAAGATTCCATTTAGACTAACAAGAATGTTGACCAATGCTATGGAGGTGAGTGGATATTGGGAACAAGCTCTTTTAGAATGGGGCCAATACGTATTAAGACCCTCTCTGAGGATGGACTTACGTGGTAGATCTCATCAGTTCCAAAAAAGACCTGTGTTATTTCTATGGTAATCCTCACCTGTTATTTCCTATTTGAATTTACCACTTTCACATCAGACCTTTGTTACATATATATCGCAGCCCTGCCTTGACTCCTTGCCCCCCAGGCATTCCAGCCTGATACAGCAGTAATGGCCTGTGGCTACTTCCCAAGTGAGGATGACAAACCCTCTGGACTTGTTTTTGGTCGTGAGGCATTAAGGGGCAGGAGTCAGGAACTCCTGTGGAGAGTGGCTCTGTTCCTTCCGCAGGTTACTGGCTTGGATGGCAACTACAGAATCACATGCCACACGGTGATGGAAGTGCTTCGGGAACACAAGGATAGTGTCATGGCCGTGCTGGAAGCCTTCGTCTACGACCCCTTGCTGAACTGGCGGCTGATGGACAGTGAGTATCATCAAGTGCACAGGAGCTGGAGTTGACACTTCCCCCGCCAGCCCACCACATTCCCAAATTAGGAATACACCACACATTCTATTTCACAAACCTATTCCCCTTCAAGCTGGAGCCTGAGATAAATTACTGAGCTATTGAATTACATTTCACAGAGCAAGCACTGGTGGCTAGAAATGAATTTTGAGTGTTTTTATTAGTGAGAACAGAAAACTCCTGTTATCAATTTGGAGATTAATTAAAATATTTTTCAGGATAAGTTAAGTACCCTAGTGATTTTGGTGTGTCTGAGTTTCATATAGAGAGCAACATGCTGGAATTTTAATAGGAAGTACAGACAGTTGTGAATCAACAGTATAGAGTATCCTTCTGGATTGGTGACCCATGCTAACACTTACCCACTTACTCCTGAGTAATATATTTTTTGTTCTTTCTTAGGGGTTATAGTTTTTGGAAAAATTAGATTTTTATGATTGTAAGGCTATATATTAACCAAGTTTAAAGATTGAAGCACTTTTTAATACTCCCTTTATTTCTCTCCCTAGCAAATACCAAAGGCAACAAGCGATCCCGAACAAGGACAGATTCCTACTCTGCTGGCCAATCAGTAGGTGGGTGCATCCCGGGAGAAACTGCAGGTCCTATTCCCTTTGTCCAGAGCATTTCTAAAAGAGGGTAAACTTTGTTGTTGCCAGGAGGAGGCATGACCTAGCGGCAATGGCCACTGATATGGAAGGAGTAAACCTGTTTTTCTAGAGGTTCTTAACAGTGATAGTTTTGTAGAGATGTTGTCACTGCTAAAATATCACCTAACAGGCATTCATTTTACTTCAAAAACTTGGTCTAGAAATATTTACTGATCACCAAACACCTGATATGTGTTTTTTATGTAATGCTTTTCTTTTTTTTTTTTTTTTT
>JAQZBX010010829.1:0-13038 GCA_029593785.1 Cabassous unicinctus
GTCTGTTTTTTTCCACCTCGGACTTCATGGCTCCTAATCATTAAATGGTGGATGCTCTGAAGACCTACTGTGTGCTAATCTCCATTCTAGGAGCTGAGTATTATGCATTAGTGATGCAGAGCCTCTGCTCATGCAAGCTCAGCCTTCTATTCTAGTGTGTTAGTGTTAGGGTTGGGATTGGGATTAGTTTATTGGCTCAACGGTGGGTATTGGGAGTTTTAAGATTACAATTCTATACAGCACCAAAATATATGTGCCAGCAGCCAACTCATTTCCTGGGTGAATGAGCAACTGCATAGGACATTTGCACTCTGAAGTGAAGCTTCACAAAAACCGAGCCAAATGTTGGTGAAATCAACAAAGTTGACTCAATTGGGGTAATAGAGCCAGGGATGACAGCTGTGTCAGCATAAATGCATGTGGCCAGAGCCACTTCATATTACATTTATTCAAAAATCACCAGATTTTCTAATGATTTCATACTCAAGGTTTCCTTTCTCTGAGGGGTCCTTGCATTTTCTACCTTTCTTACACCCATGCAGAAGTCCTCGTGCAGCTCTCCACGCACAGAAAGGGCTCAACCAACGCTTGGTAAGAGGATGGCACATTGTCCCTTTTCCTCAAAACTGAGGGAGAGTTTTGTTTGCCCCTGGAGGGAAAATAATAATAGTAACAGCAACAAATCTTGTAAAAATTCACGTGGGCAACATGAATTTAGAGATGGATTATAATGTGGAGAATGAAGTCTCTCCTCTGGTTGAAAGAAAGTTCCACCAGGCAAAGTACACAAGAAAGTACCCTGACTGGGAGACAATGGGAAATAATGCAAGAGAAAGTGAGTTCTCGCAGGAGGTAGTTGAAGGACCACAGGATGAATTTCTCTTTGTACCTACAGCTGAGACGAGACAGGCAGACTAGGAGCAGCATCTACAGAAAACAAACGTGTGTATTGAAAATTGAACGGGTAGATTTCTGGTTTGTGGTAGAAGAAACTGAAAGCTAGACCTTCATTTTACTACACTAACAGGGTTGCTAAATATGGAGGGCATATTTTTGTAATGAATACAAGCAATTTGATAGTTTATCTTTCTATTTTTCCAGGAAGTCAAGGTTATAGATGGTAAAATGACTCAATGCAAATTCGTATTAAGCTTTCATTTATTTTTCCTGCAATATTCCTGAACACCTGAAAGAAACGTCTCATGAATGGAAAGTTAATCTACACAAACCTGGATGCCTAAAGCATTATGAGAAATTGGACACCTTTTTGGATTTAGTAGACCACATAGGAGCATTGTACAAAAAGGTTAAGAGATTTGTTCCCAAGGTCCAGAGCTTTATCCATATGTGAAATAATCAAGGTGCTTTGTTTTCATTTTTCCATCTAAATGGGTTCAAATCACTGGCTTCCTCAATTTTCACTCCGTGCTTAATGTACTCGGGATTCCCAAGAAACAAGATTTTAAAAGCAAACTCATTATTTCTGCTGACAGATGTTCTCAATGACATCTGAAATGTGGCTAATGTATCTATTCTGTGCCTCCAGAAATGTGTTCAGGACTCGAAGGCAGTAAAGTTTCTGTGCAACTTCACTGTTTCTCATCGAATATTCTTTTTGAGCAAACAGAGAAAAGACTGAGCTTAATATGGGGATTTAAAACTCTAAAATCCTCTTGGTTTTGGTGAGGAGCTCCATTCAAAATTCATTTTTTATTTTAAGATATACACACATTTATAGACATTCGTTGGAGGCGAAATAAGCAACTGAGTTTAGACTGAGAGCCAACTCTAAGACTGCATCTACCATCAACTCTTAATTCCTGCCCCTGGGAGAGAAAAGTTGCAGTAACGTGCATTAAAGTGAAGAATAGGAAGAAACAAAAAAACCACAATTTGAGAAATGGCGACAGTTGAGTATATTGGCACTCTTTTCTTGGTTTGTCTTATGATTTGTATTAAATATTTTGTAGATTAGATACAAAATAGTATTTATTAAATGTGTTGAGAGTATACAAAAATAAACATAATAATGATCCACTTAGTTACCACTCAGTTTAAGAAATTGTATATTCAGAATCATTCTTTAGCAGAGAACTGTGTATGTGTGTGTGAAAAGCTTAAAAACAAGTAGAAATATCATTTCACTAAGGGATGTAGGTAATTAAGAAAGAATATTCAATTATGCTTCTGCTGATACATTTATTTATAAGATATTAAAAATAAGGCATTGATCATAGATTTCTCTTTAGCAAAGTGTTGGTATTCCCAGAAATGTACATTTCCACCAACATACTGTATCCAAGAACGTGAAGATCTTTATGATCCTATACTCCAACACGGATGCTTGCAATCAAGTCGGAAATTACTTAATTTTTGTTATTAATCTTCAAGCAGAACTCTATTTCATGACTGTGCTACTTGTTCTTTCTTGTGAATACTCATCGTCAATATTCAAACTGACAAGCCAACTTTATCTGTGATTTACATATTCCTTATGGTTACTCAGGATTTTTTTGCATTGTAAATTTTCTGTAACTGTGTAGTCTTCTCTGCTCAACCATTTTCCTGGAATCTGTTCTCAGGGTCACCTATACATTATTTCACAGGTAGAAGTTCAGCATGCAACACGCTTCTATTTTTTAACTCTTTCATCTTTTGGATTCTGAATTGAACTCAAGGAGAGGAAATATTTTTTTTCTTGGTATTACCACCTGGATTTGTTTCCATCTGAATTTGCCTTGGGCTACGAGGGAGGAGACAGTATGGCATGACTGTAAATGAAGAAAAATAGGGAAAATTAAGCAAAGCATCCTGTTTACCTTCAGCTGGAAAGCGGAGTAGAACAACCTGCTAAGCCACAGCCTTGTTTTTGGACAGATTATGCATTTGGTTAGCAAAAAGTTGGTTTTAAAAGCACCCTTGTGAAAAAATAATCACTGGGCATGAAGAAAAAAAGTCATCATTTTGGGGACCATTCCTGGAATAGGCAGACCTCTTAATTTATTTTAACTACTTGGGCAGGGATATTTCAAAGACGGTCTCTGGGTACCTTGGCACCAAGATTCAGCCGGGCAAGAGTTGCATCTTAAGTTCTTTCCTTGGGGAACATCAGCCATGTGCTACTTCTACAGCCATTCTTTCAGTTACTCTAAATATGAGTAACTCTGCAGATTATCCTGCCTCTATAAACAACTTGGAGTTATTATGGCTGGAGACACAATATTTTGTGGGTTTAGGTGGAAATTTACAGTGGAAAAATTGTAAAAATACATGCAGATTCTACATGTAATGGGGAGTCTCAGGTTGAGAATCTAAATGGGACATCTGCCTTGCACTTTGGTCATCTCTGCAGGACAGTTGGATTAGGCCTAGTCTCAAAACACACCAAAGAACCTTGCAATAAAACACCCCAGGAAAAGTAAGCTAAGGACCATTCCGTTTGGTTCAAAGACAATTTTATAGTCAACGGGAAAGGGCAATTTCACAGACAGTCTCGACTCCATGGATCATGTCTGGTAAGAGTGATTTTCTAAAAAGTGATAGGAAAAAATTAAAGTAACGTTTTTTAAAATCTCTGTAACATACTGAGAGTCTAAAATAGCAATGCATTGTAGCTTTAACACAGAATGGGGATTAACTGAGGGTTAATTGCATTCCTCATTTCAGATCACAAAATATTCACAGCAGCCAAAGCAGAGAGTTTATAAAACAATGTTTGAACTAGTTTTGGGTGACAGCTTTATTGGCTAGTAGGATGGAGAGTAATAAGGCACATCATTGAAGAAGCCAGAAAGGGCAAGGAGCACAATAGAAGAAACACCATCACAAGTAGTGGAGACAACTTGTGGCTAGCACACCTGAGACTCTCCCAGGAAGTTCCTAAGTGCATTAGAAGAAATAAGTAGGAACAGAGCTAGAAAAGTATTTGTTTGATAGTATTCAACTCACCCTAACTTTACTGCCTCACCCAATTTGTTGTTGTTATCTTTGGACACAGATTAAATATGTGAGTATATGAGCACAACTCTTGCCTTGTATGTGAAAGATTTGCTGGAAAGTGTAGAGTTTAACCAATGAGCTAACTACTAATGAGTGAAGCATTTTCACTCCCTTGATAAATCCTTAAGAGATTTCACAAACTGTAGCAGTTATTTTGGTCCCATGTAGCCAGGTTTTATTGAATAGTCATCCTTCTAAACCAAATATTTATTTTTAGAAAAAGTATTGCCTGAGATCGTTTTTCTATTCTTACATTGTTAAGTCAGAAAGCTTTATGATTGGCCTCAGAATAAAGTAATGCGAATGGAAGAACTGTTAAGTACATGTAGCAGAGTTTCTTACTGTGTTGGCAGAGCTGGACTAAATGGCGCATGAAGACTTACCCCATCTCAGAATTATATGGGTCTTATAAAAATTGTTCAGCTTTTAAACAACAAGAGATTACACTCATTCTTTAATTTTCAGGTAAGTTGTTGAAATAGAAACAACTGGAAATCAGAAACTTTAGGCTCTAGGTGCTGGTGCTGGCGTGGATCTTACTCACTAATTCTGTCTGGTGATCCTATACACCAGACAGAAGGACTTTCCATAGATCCTTCCTGCATAACAGCATTTCTAATCCTGACTTCCACTGAAATGGCTGACTGGATCCATGTTCAATTAAACCTTCACATGGAGCCCTATTCTCTGGGGACTCGTTTTCTGGAAGTTCAGGGAGGTCTCTGATTGAGATGCTTCTGGCACTAGACTCAGCACACTCTCTGAATAGGCTCAGAATTTTCCAGACCATCAATTTCTGTTTTCTTTGTGCTTAAGAGTTCAGTTTTCAGCTTATCCCTTTCCTATTTGCATTTTACTATAAGCTGCAAGGAGAAACCAGGATGCATTTTCCACGCTTAGCTTGGGAATCTCCTCAGCTAAATATCCAAGTTCATCATTTACAAATTCTGCCTTCCATCTGACATCAGAACTCAATTTTGCCAAGTTATCTGCCACTTTAAAACAAGATGGCCTTTCATCCAGTTTCTAATAACACATTTATTATTTCCTTCCAAGTTCTCATTGGAAGTACCTTTAGCATCATATTTCTACAAACACTCTCTTCAAAGAAATCTAGGCTTTTTTATCAAGCACTTCACAATTCTTCCAGCCTCTACCCAGTACCCATTTCCAAAGCTGTTTTCACAATTTTTAGTATTTGCGATAGGTGCAGCCCACTCTCCTAGTACCAAAATGTATTTTAGCTTCCTTGGCTGCTTAAGAAAATATCATGCAATGTGTTGGCTTAAACAATGGAAATTTATTAGCCCATCGTTCTGAGGCTAGGAAAAATCCAAATCAAAACACCATCAAGGCAAAGTTTTCTTCCCAAAGACTGGTATTTTGGGATTGGTTGCTGGTGACCTTTAGTCTTTGTTTCCTGTTACATATCAATACCCATAGCAGCCTTTCCCGGCCTCTCTCTTCTCTTCTGGGTTCCATTGACCTTCAGCTTCTTGCTTCCCATGGCTTTTTCTCTCTGTCTGAATTTCATTCTGCTTATAAAGGACTCCAGAAATAGCATTAAGACCCATCCTGATTGAGTTAGGTCACACCTTAACTGAAATAACCTCATCAAAAGGTCCTAGTTACAATGAGTTTACACACACAGGAATGGATTAAGTTTAAGAACAGGTAGCTCCAAACCACTATACATGCTTAAAATAATTGTCAGTGTATAATGCTGTAAAATTCAAGACACCTGAGAAGGTTAGAGATGGGATTCACTCTGCTTAGAGTATATTCACAAAAGGAATATATTTCAAAAAGCTTTTAATGCCTACCATACAGCAAATCAAAATCCAACATGGTATGAGCTGGACTGAACAAGCAATTGTGAAGAACTCTTCTCTAGCTATTATTTCTCTCTAGGAGCGTTATCCAGGAGAAAGTATTACTTGGCTTCTAAGGTATTAATAACTAGTAGTTGGAAAGCACAGAATGCACCAGCAAGGAAATCAGAAAAACAAGAAACAAAGCAAACCACTCCTTCTGCACCCTACTTGGCCTAGAATTTCAGCAAAATTATACATTTACATCTTCTTTCTTAATTTGAATTTTCTGTTTTCAGAAATTTCCAGATAGCTACAGGATGATATAATACCAAAATATTTTTTAAATTATCTTTGTTAGTAAGTACTTATAAAATAATTCTTGCTTATTGTAAGAAAATTAATTAAGCACAGCATTTTAAAGAAGCGAAATCAGAATGAATAGGAATTGTTCCAGTTAAGTTTCTCTACAAATATATTATACACATTTTAATTAAAAACTGGAATAAGAATGCTTCTCAGTGCTAATGGTAAGGTGACGTGATATGGAAGGAATGACTCTGGACTGGGAGTCAGGAGGCCTGTGCTATAGCCTACTACTTTGCTGTTATCTAGATGAGTGATCTGAGAAAGTCCTATATTCTCTTTTTGCTTGTCATTGTATTTTTTAATGCTGGTGGCTTTTTTATTATTTTTTTTGTTCTTGGAATAGTTGTAGGTTTACAGAAATTGCATAAAATATATAAAATACAGAATTCCCATATACCACTATCCTATATTCTCTTAGATGTCAATTTCCCCTTCTGTGAAATAATAAATGTGGACTAAACATATTAAACGTTCTTCCAGGTAAAAAATTCTTTGAAGCTTATTATTATTGTTGTTGCTGTTATTAAGATGAGTAATATCAAATAGCATAATACATATATTTTGCATGGCTAAAATAATTAACAGATATAAGTTTCTTTCATGTGTACTACCATGAAATGATCACCTAAACCCCATGGATTTAGGTAAGAAAGGACTTTAAAGATGAAGAAATCGAGTCTTACAGAGGTTATGTTAACTCTTTCAGGGACCAGTAAGGACAGGTCATTGCTTTACATTTTCGGCTGAGATGACAGCTGTGTAAAATCATTTACTTTTGCCACATGGATTGAAATCCAGTTTCAGGGCCAAGAGGAGGGTGTCACACAATCACCCAAAACCCTGCCTGCAGGTTCAAACTCTTGTTCCAGTATCACAGAGAAATTGTTATGAAGTTAATGGCTGCCAAAAGCTCAATAGAAAATTCTAAGGGCAGTGTAGCTGTTTAAAAGTGGTGCACTACTGGTTTAGTTATCAAAATGACCCAGATGAACATTTGTATGTTTGCAAGGTTTTATTCTATGTGTTTACCAGCATCTATACTGATGAATCATCCCATTAGGAATGAAATGACTAAAAATTCTATGAAGGTTTGGGTGTCTTTTATTTTGGGAAAAGAATCCAAACCCTGCAGCAAGAATGCCATGCTCATTGGATGTGCAGGTGGTATTTTGGGAACATGAGTGTAGGTGGAAACCTTCCCCTTCTACAAGCTTCAGCATGGCGCTGTGTGAAGGTCTAGCGGACAATCGGAAATCCCCTATGCCTAATGCTCCAAAATATTCCAATGCATGTTAAGTAAAAGTGAAGTTATATTTAAGAAGTATCTTGCTATGAGAGCCTATACTATCTCTCTTGTATCAAAACTGGATGAAATAGCACTAATTCCAATATTTACCCGTTTTCCCTGGTATATATGCACGCAGGCAAGCACACACTCTACAAGGCGACTAACAACAGCTATCTGGGTGTGTACCCTCGGGTGTTCTGGCTGTGAGTCAAAGCTGGTAACTGTAATCCGCCCACTTCAAGAATTTCCCCAGAGTTTTGAGTTGCAAATAGATTTACCTTTTCTTCGTTTTGCATTAAAAAGATACTGGGTAGTTAGTCAGTCGGAGGCTGCCATATTCCGACTGAGCACTTCTGAAATTGAAATGAGGCCTTCTGGTAAGGAAGTTTCTGAGTCTATGCCCTGGCGAAGGGAATGAGCCACTCCAGGACATTTGGAAAGCACTGAGTTGCCTTTAGTAAACTGGCTGGTGATAGGCTGCTGTGTCCCCTGGCACGGCATCTTCTCCTAAAAGTTGGATTTGATGTCTTTCTTAAAGGTTCTCTAATAAGCATTATTTTTTTTTATTGTATAGCTATATTATCAAGAAAAAAGAATTCATTTATAAACCCTAACTATCTCAAGATTATAATACATTTAATTTCAAAGGGATGTATTTTCTTAGAATATGGTAAAACACGAAAATTATTTTGTATGTTTTAATTATTTAAAATTATCATGTTGCAGGCATGTTTTCTGTGGTTTAAAAATGATGATAAAAATATATACACAAGATGTCTCGCTCCTGCCCTAGCCTTATTCAACTTTTTCTCCCCCACATAGGTAAATGTATTTTTAAATTTCTTATATATTCTTCTACTTCTTTTTAGACAAATAGAAGCAAATACAAAGAATTACATTTTTATTTCCCCCCTTTCTTACACAAATGATAATGTATAGTATATTCTTCATTACACTCTTCTGTTTTTCATTTAACAATATATCTTGGAGATCTTTCCAAATCGGGACATGTTTCTTCATTACTTCTCACAGCCCCCGAGTATGTAAAGTATGATCATTTTATCAACCTGTTCCCAATAGATGTATCTTTGGATGGCTTATGGCTACTTGTAGTTAGAATATGCATATATTCAGATAAATATATGGGATTAATTCCCATAAGTGATATTGCTGGGTGGTTAGAGTAGTACATGAATTTTTAATTTAGGTAAAATATTGCCATAGGACCATTTAGAAGTCAATTTTAAATATTCAGGATTCAAGGATCCTAAGATTCTCTCATTAACACAATTTGGCAAATGATTGAATCTGATCCACAGTATGTAGCTCATACAGAGCCTACCATCAGAATTGCTTTGGAGAGTTTTTTCACAGATTCCTGGCTCACCTTCTGGAGGTGCTGAACCTTGGGATCTAGAGTAGAGCCCGGGAGTTTGTTTAAAACTCCCAGGTGATTACTATCAGGATGGTTTTAAGGTCTTTGGTCTTAGACACAGACTTTTGAGTTGACAACCTGGACATTGTAAAATAAAACAAAAATGACCCACATTCCACTATGTTGTTATAAACAAAAGATTTATATAACTTCACTCTGTAATCAATACATTTGATTTTGTGATTTTCATATTTTGATACCAATAAGCATTTCCCCCCATTTTCAAATAATTCCACAGGTCCTTGAAAGTTTGGAGGCCTCCAGCATTCAATGAAATACAGCTCAGATTCATATTTGAGAACCACTGATCCATTCTCATCCGTAAAATGTTATATTCATGGCTGCAATATTTTTAACCCTTCCTTAGCATTTATCTATCAATGATGATATACAGGGTTTCAGATTCATAATTTTATCCCTTCTGTTTTTTTATTTTTGAATATGCATAATGAAGAAAGTTTCAATGACTAGCCACGCTTCCCCCCAAAAGGCTTGGATGTCCCAAAAGTGCTGCAGCTTCTGGGAGTTTCTGACTTGCTTTTCCAAAAGGGAAGGCTGCTACAGACCATCCGGTTGAAGGGAATTGCGCTGATCTAAGGGAAGCCAACTTTAAAAATAGACCTTTAGAAAAATAATTTTGGTAAATTTTAGTACCTGCCCCTAATTAAAACTTGCAAATTGGTAGTGGATTATTTTTCACTTACAAGTAATGTGGCTAAATGGGAATCTCTGACAAGCTTTTGGGGAACTTTCTTTCAAAGGAACTTTGATTTTTCTTGGCTGGAATGGGGTAATCCACTGTAGAGGAAGTGATTGGTTATGTCTGAATGGACGTTTTTCATTTCCACAGGGGCCCTCAGAAAAATTGCTACAGATTTCATCAGACTCAGACCATTTCGGTGTGAAGAAAAGATCAGGTAAGACAGAGGGTGGATGGAGCTACACATTTCCATCATGGTTCTGGATGGCCAAAACTGAAATGAGCAACCTACTGATAGGAACTTCATTTGTCTGTGCTTAAGAACAACTGTCCAAAACCCCACATGTGCTGTTCTCATATTTCTTGAATTATCCCTTAATTTTAGTAATATATGTATTAAGATAATAAAGGGTACTGGCATGAAAATTGTGCTGATATAGTCATTAATTGTAATTATATGCTATCAAATAATTAGCCAAAATACAAAAAAAAAAAAAATCATTCAACTGCATATTTAATCTGATTCTTATTTCTTTTGGGTCCAGATTCATTTCACTTTCTTTTTTAAAGTAAAATTGATTGTTAAGAACTATTGTTTTGGTTTCCTGCAGATTCTAGCATGAATTATTTAGGAATGTAGAAACCCAAAAGTCATATGAGAGAAATGTGATCATAATAATCCCAAATAATTGGTTTCTTGTAAAAGGAACTTCATAGTCCATGCAATATACATGACTTGAAGTTGCTGTGACAAATAATAGCTTAGCCTCTGGGTTGTTAACAGTTTAAGAACGTGGTTTCTTTGTGGAATTTTGTAATAGGTGCATCTCTTTTCATAAAATGAATATCTGTCTCAAATCTTACAATGAAGGCATCCAAATATATTGATGGTTCATAGTACTTTTTTTTTTGGAAAGTATTCTTGAATAGAAGAAGGAATTGCTCCTCCATCAGAAATTCTTACTTCCAGAAAGTTTAGAAACACCAGAGAATCCATAAAATTCTGCTGGTTTTCAAGACACACTCATACTTGAAATATCAATAAGAAGCAGATTTTTTTTTAAAGATCCCACTATGTGTAAGACACCCTGGTATTGAGATATAGCTTTCAGAATGTATCAAATTATTATATTTCTGTCATCATGCTTTTATTCAAGCAGAGCACTGTATAATGTTGAATCTTGGGCTGAATGCAGTAAGCCAGGTAAACTTTCCAAGTAGGCATGTGGGGATACATTGGATGGAAACTTTTAAAATTCCATACAGTTTGTTCAGGCAGAACCAACCATTTAAAAATGAACAGTGACAGATCAATTTTTAATGGTAACTCTATTATTTTACTCTATTATGAGTATTACTTTTTACGAGACCATGAAAATTATGTTGATATTTGAAAAGCATGTGATTAATTGTAGCAGAACAAACTTTCTGAATGCGGCCTCAATTTAGGAAGGTGATACCAAGCATGGGCCCTGATTATAACATTGCTGGCACACTGCAGCCCTTGCCTTTTATTTTTTAATTTACTGAAAGTAAAGGATCTGATATGTGCCAGTGATGAATTGATATACATTTCAGGCACAATGGGTTGTGGAGATGCTGTTCTCGAAACAGAAGTTCATTCAACTAAAATCTGAGCAGTTTCAGAAATGAAAACGTGCAGCCGTACAACTCTGAGTTGTAACACAGGCCAAAATGTCCAAATGATGTTTACAGTTTGTAATTTCCAATACTCTCCTGACTTTGCTGAAAGATTTATGCTCAGAAGTTACAAAGAATTTGCTGCATATCAAATCACAGATGTGAGAAATTTTTAGTTTTTAGGGAGCAAAATATGCCATCTAAACTTTTGAAAAAATAAATACATAGAACTGTGATTGTAAGATAATGAGATGAGTTTTCATATGATTAAAGGGTCCAGATTAGAGAATTGGTAGTTATCAGTTATATGTAAAGACATCTCTGAACTCCAGATACCTAATTCAACTGTCCCATTTTCCATGATATTCTCATCACTTTTTACAGGATCATTTTGGGGTATAATATTTAATCATGAAGCAGAGCACATTTAACCTACCCAATGTGGGAATCAAACTTAAAATTATATCCTTGTTGGTGCTATGCTCAAATCACCTAAGTTAAATGTTCCATAATATACCACGTTTCTAAAATCCACATTTTACGCTGGTATTTCGGAAGAGAGAAAGGAAGACTAGGACAATTGTTTAATGGAAAAAGGAAAGTTCTGAGGGAAAAAAATCAAGTTTGAATTTAAATGATACCTCAACCACCAAATTAGCTGGGTTATATTAGAAATACTGCAACTTTTCTGAGGTTGTCTTTTCACCATCATCTAGTGCATTTATTCTGATATCTGCTCGCTAACCCGAGTTTAAAAAAGGTTGGGTGTTAAAGAAGCAAGAGCAAATGAGATAGTATTCAACATGGGAAGAAAAGCAACCCTAGTTGTACAGTTTTATGTGGAGGAAAAGTACAGTTATGGAGATAATATACAAGAAGCCCTTTAAAGTTTTAGACCAGTGATGGGAATGGTTAGATCTTTATTTTTCTGGTCCAGGATGTCTCTAAGCAAATATTTAAGCAACATATTGGAGAAAAATAGCATAGTGCAATGTAGGAGTCAACCCAATACATTGATTGTAATATGTCCTAATTCTAAAACAGTATTTTTTAAAACTATTTCCATTGGCTGTTGATGAGTTGCCTTTACCCTTCTAGTCTTTAAATCCCCCTAGACCAAAAAGAGAAAGATAAGAAGCATAACTGGAAGTCAACAGCTGGGCTAATTAAAGCCCCCCAAATAGCAAGTTTTCCAGAAAGCAAAAGAGAGAAGAAAACATTACTTCCACTAATGTTTTATTCCAAAACCATGCTTTATTATTATGAACCATTATTAATATTTTGTTAATATCTACTTTTGGTACAAACCAAATCTACTTTTGGTACAAACTTTCATTGTTACACAAGTGAGGATTCACATATTCCTACTAAGTTTTTGGAGTGAATGAGATTCAAAATTGTGAAAACTATTGTAGCTCAGTGTCTGCAAATGGACTGAAACAGATAAAATGAATGGAAGTTTGAGAGTCGAGTTATTTGGTTTCATATTTCTATTAACAACTGGAAAGCAATCTAATGTGTTTCTATACGAGACAGCTGAAATCTTAGAGATTAAATGAATCTGCACCTTTGAACTTTGCCCATATGTTGTGTAGTTTTTAATTAGTGATGTGTAGGTGATTTTCTTTTCACTTTGATTGCTTTGATGATTTATACTTGTCTTTGGTGTACTGTATTCAGAGAAATGTGTAAATATAGATTAATTTTCACCTACATTTTTGGACTCATGGTCCATTGATTCTGGAAGATTCTGAACCAATATTTCATTTAACATTACTAATGGAGCATTTGTATG
>JAQZBX010010829.1:13138-43811 GCA_029593785.1 Cabassous unicinctus
TAAGTTTCTGAAATATGAAAGTAGCATAAAATTTAACTTAAAATACATGAAATTCTTAGGATCCCTGGTTTTATTTTGTCACAGGAGTTTGTTTGTTTGTTTCACCCAGAGCCCTAGCAAAAATAAATGAGCATCCCTATATTCTCCGTGTTTTCCCAGTTTGGTTGCTGTTGCTGTTTGTCTCTCGCCTTCTTCTGAGGGTGTTTCTCTTCCAGGGCCCCTGTTCCAACGAGGGATTTCAGTTCTAATTCACTGCACTGCACTACCACTAAATGGGCACTTTAGCCCCAATTTTGGTTATCAAGTCTGAGACGCCCTCCTCCAGGCTTCTGAAGCATCATAGATTATTCCACTGATTTTCAGTTTTTACCCTATTTCTGGCACAGGACAATCTTCTTTTCTACTTGGCAAGCTCAGCTAAAATTTTATAAGAAAATTTAGTCACATTTATCCAGAATATACGGATGACTGTAGGAGGGGACATTTCAGGTTACTGTAATTTACCATCTTGCCCATAATGTGGGTGATTTTACATGTTTCCAGCTCAACAATCCTTGCCTTTAACTCTCTGGCTATAAATAAAAGCTAAGTATAGGTTCTTCCAGATTGAAAATCCTTCAGACACATTGCAGGGAGGAATACATGTTGGCCAAGATCATTTGCAAACATATCTGAAGCAAAAACCCTATGATCCCTCTAGCTGAGAATCAGCAGCCGTCTATGGTTCGAGCAACTAACTGCCTTGCCTGAAGATAAAGGAGGAAACCAACACGACGCAGTCCATTCCCTTCCAGGCTCGAAGTTCTAGAACACTGTAATTTTTATCTTCCTTTAAGTTCAGGCTGCTACGTTCTGCTCCTTTCCCAATGCTTTTCACACATCCTCTCCCTGGAGAAACGGGGGAGGCAGTCTGGGAAAACATCAATGTTCTGTATATCAGAGCCTACTTACACAGGATGCCAACAGATGGCAATATTTTATCATTATTACACACTCCAGAGATCCTTCATCTTTTGCCTCTGGGAACGTGAGGAGTCGGCTCTTTGGTGCTGCACATGTCACTGAAGCGTCACCCCCCATTAACTGTGCTGTTGTTTGTGATTGTTAAGCTGTGTGTCTCCCCATGTGTCACATTCTTGATTTGTACAAGGGTCCATTAGTAAGTACCATCTGAGCACCATGAGTCATAGAAGGCTCCATTCTTGGAAAAATAAACATGGCACGTTCGGCTGAGATTAGAGCCACTGGCTAGTAGTGAACTGGATGGTGTTTCATGTAAAAGGCTGTTTCTGTGATCCATCAAGGCCTTTTTTGCCCCCTCCATCAATACACTGGGAATGCACATTGCTGCTGTACGTCACTCCCCATTCACAGCCACAAGCAGGGCACTCACCGAATCTCTGAAGCAAGATAGGATGTGGTCCATGAGAGAGGAAAAAGAGAGAGGGAGGAGAAAATGTGAGCCATGTGTTTCCAAGCTATCTGGAGCCCTTATGAAATTCACTTCACAATTGCAAGTAGAAGATGATTTTGATTTTTAGATATAATTTCCAGAGACCTGTTCTTTATTTAGTTCCTTATCATTTCCTTCCTCCGCTCATTCTTTCTATTTTGTAAATCATTTTCTCTTCCTTTCCATACATCTTTCACAATTTTCAGCCTCTTCCTTTCCTTCTTTCTAACCTTTCTTTAACTGTTTTTCTGTCTCTGTCTGTCTCTGTCCCTGTCTCTCTATCTCTCTCTCTCTCTTTCCACATCATCTCCTCTTCAGGCTCTCTTTCTCTGCCTAGCTTGCATTTCCAGACTCTGATACATAGGATTCCAACCCAGGAAAGGCATCCTAATTCTCCAGGGCGGGCACTGAAGGGACACAGCCACCTTGCCAATACCACCTACCCAAGGAACTGAATTTAAAAAAAAGAATTCCCTCCAGCCATCATCTTACTTTGTCATCGCCAATATTATAATTGTAAGTCATCTAATAGTTAAAAACTGGCCTGAGACTAAAGAAAGCCAGGCAGATACATGTTCCAGGTTGGGTTTAGGGAAAGTTTTGGGGTTTCTCTCTGTACATGTGACTTTTGAAGCTGTATTTCAATCCTTGATCCCCCCCTAGCAATCTGGCACACTCACTGTTTGTGTTTCTCTCTTCTACCTTTTTTTTGAGAAGTGAAGCTCTGGCATTTTTTCCAGGAAGGAAGGAGCAGGAGGGCTTCAGGCACTGCTGGAAGGCATGAAGGCAAAGCTGCACGAACAGCTTTCCAGACCATCTACCCCACTCAATATAGGGTCATGACCATGTAGTCAAACAACCAAGGGTCAGAGGGGAGAAAACAGATGGGGACCGTAGGCTCCTGGATGCCATGCCTTCTTTCAAAACCTGTTTCAGAAAGTGATTTTCTGTGAAAGTAGATTTCCGAAGGTAGTGCTTTTACAAACACTCCCCTCGTTTCTTTGGCCTATGAGAGGCATTTTGTGGGGGAGCACTGGCCATCAAACAAGGTTTTATTGAATATCCCCTTTGTTGTTGTTATAATAATCCATGCCGATATAAACCATGCTCCATAAAATGCCACAGTACACATCCACCGGGCAACGCTACAGGGCAGGCTCAAGCCAAAGCTGGTCGGGCAATAAAACCGAGACTGCCAGAAACACGGCCTCCATTTATTTCCCTGTAATGTGCTTTCTCTCTTTCTCTCTCTAGGCAGATTTTCCTCGTGTTGAAAGGGAACCTCTGGTCAAAAGTCAGCAAGCAAAGCTGTAGAAAGCTTTGATAGTCAGCGAAGTGAATCATGGCTACACATGGCAGTAGCATGCACCAATGGAGCCTCTTGCTGGGCAGACCTCCCTCCAAGAGCAACTTCTGGTCATCAGTCAAAAGCGCCCCCAACAAGTTTTGCACAACCAATGGTTTCACCAGCTCCATGGTGCCTGGGTCCCATGTTGCCCTTTTCCACAGGTATTGCTAAAGCAAATAGCAGACGGTATTTACTGGGTGTGATGCTTTCAATCACATTAATCCAACCAGTAAAAAAATTTATGACCAATAAAAATTCCACCATGACATGGCTGATTGGAGGGGAAGCTGCATGATGGAAATCCAAGCCACGCCTCTGCCTCTGGCTAGACTGTCACAAACCCTGGAAGGAACTAGGAGTCAGGGAAGAGAAAGAAAAACCTCTGGGGTTGTTAAAACTAACTCAAGGGTAGATAGATAAAACTCTTAAATCCTTTAATAAGTCCACTCTGGAGGGTGAATGAGTGAACACCTACGTTGAAGGGCTACCTGGGGAAAGTATTGATGTAGTCCTGCTTCTACCAGAGAATCACCCTGAGTTCCTTCTAGTCCTATGATCACATGGGTATTTATTCATAATAAAATAAATATTGTTTTAAAGCAACCGATTTATAAAAGGGATAGAAGGATGCCAGGGTGGGGATTCTTTCTCTGGCTTGGAGCCAAAGGGGAGCGTAGCCACACGTGGACGTCTTTCCCCTGGTTGACTCGTACATGGTTTAAAAGATCCAAAAAGGCAATGACCAGGCTCTGTTAACATATGTGAGTCACTCTTCTTCCCAATCCATGGCGACAGTCCCCAGACAGCGTGGTTCTCAAGCACACACTGTCCAAATCCTACTGCCCCACAGCTTCTCCTTTGAGTGGGCAGCTGATCCAATTATTTGCTAAAGATCCCAGGCTTCACGTAGCAATGGGGGTGCTATTTTAATGAGTTTATAGTGGAAGTCCTGCCACTCTGAGTGAGGACATTCTTAGTTAATTGTGGCTAGAACTTCAAGTAGCATATCCACTATCCATTATCCCATTCTTTCTTAGGAATGGAAACCCAAATTTAATCCAGGCGGCAATGTGATCAGGCAAAACACCGTTTGCAAACTCCCTTGCTGCTGAGAGTGGCCAATAAGATGTAAACTGAAGTTTTTGGGTGGGACTTAAGAAAGCTTAAAAAAGAGGTGGTAGTGGGGAGATTGTTTGCATTTGTCTTCTCTTGCTTCTCCAACTTCCTTTTATTTTCTGCCCGGAGTAAAGACATAAGAACTACAAGGCAAGAACTCCAGTAATTGTCTTGTACCATGAGATGAGTTTGGTGATGGAAGGCTCATGTTTTAAGGATGGAGTTGCAGGCAGATAAAGGAGAGGAGCCGGGGTCTCTGATGACTTAATGGAGATATCATATGATCTCTAGTCAGCCTGCCTCCGGACTGTTTTATTTTGAGAGGGGGGAAACAGAAAAAAGAAAACTTTCTGTTGTCATTGATATTCCCCTGTCTCAACACTAGATTCCTAATCAGAGTCCTAGAGTTCCAAAAGGTTATTGAGAAGCCATCTTTTACAGCACCAGATCCTCAACAAGGAATACTCAAATCTTCCAAACAGATTGACCATCTCATTTTAACATATTTCTGATTATAGGCAATTTCCTCTAAAAAGCAGCACTCAACACACAATGCCTTTTATAAGACATGCTTTACAATGTTTGCTGAAGCATGGCTGGAACCATGCAGCACCAAATAGATCATGGGTTTTATATCCCAGGTTTACTGACTAGCAATGTGACACTAGACAAGTTACTGAAACTTGACCAATATTAAAATGAGTAAAGCAATATCGACTTGGTAAAAAAGTTTTGACTGGATGGCAGAAAATATATTTAAAGTAGCCATAACATAACAGGTGCTTAAGAAATTCTGTTCTCTTCTGCCTTCTACTTCATAGTTTGGAAGCTCAGAATTCCCTATCTTGGATTTACTGTTTTTTGTTCTCTTAATTCAACCTTGGAGACAAATGCCAACAAATCTTTCACCAAGCCTTATATTTACCCATGTGTAAATATATATATCCCCACCTTTTCTCCAATGTTTTCCTCTCTGTGTCATTATTAAATGGAAACATTCAGCCTACAAAAACAACAACAACAACAAAGCAAAACACATGCTTAGCCTGTCTTCACTAGTGGTATCTTTTTCTTAAATAGAATTTAATAAAAGGGCAGGAAAAAGGTTGGGCTGAGATGATTCGATTCCTTCTAAGTTCGCAGCTGGTTTTCCCTCAGTGCACACTTTCTGAGGTCTAATGTCTGGCATCTCTTAAGGCCAAAGCACACAGTTGCCTCTACTGAGATTTAAGGCACTACCACCCTACAGAGAAATTTTCAGATGTTCATGGAGGTCTATCTGAAATTGCATGACATTTCTGAATTAAGAAGCAATTTTTAATTATTATTCACAAGTAAAGAGCACAATCCAGTACTGAGCTGTGAAGGGGAAAAACATAAATTCAGCAGATCCATGTTCTTCTACACTCAAATTAGTTGATTGACCTCTCTCAGCCTCTGGTCCTCTTCAGTAAACGTGAGAATTTGATGGTAAATACCTCATGGGATGGTTGTGAGGATTAAATTAGACAATGCATGTGGAGAACATAGCATGATGCCAGACATATAGTGCTCACTCTGCTATATGTAATCATCAGCATCCTCAGTCTTACTAAAGGGAACAGGCAGTTAGAGCTCATTGTTAGTATGAATTCTAGGACCTTTCCTCCATTCCTCCCCTCAGACAGGACTTTAGTTTTAGAACTGAGGAAAAGACCTCATCCAAGTGCTTTGCTTCTGATCTCTGTGACACCTTCAAAATTATTTCCTTTAGAAAAAGATGGCAGTGGAAAACTGAAGAGAGTGAGGCAAAGAACTGAGGTTCGTCAAAAATGTATGTTGATCTCTGTTAATTATGATTTGTGAAATGCCATTTTCATTACTCTTAGGCATCACCTTCTAGAAGAGTAGATAGTTTAGAAGACATACCTGGATTTGAAAGCCAGCTCCACTTCTTAGCCTCTTGGCTTGAACAAGTCAATACGCTTTGAGTTTCAGCTGTTACGCCTGCCTCTCATGCTTACAGGAAGATGACAGGAACAATGTACGAAAGCACCTAGTACAGCATTTGTAATATAGCAGTGACAGAGGAGATGTTTGCTCTCTTTCTCCAGTTATATATTTTTTGTCATTTCCCTGTCTACTGACGTGGTTCTTCTCCTTATCAGGGAGTGTTAAAAGGTCTTTCTGATGGGGAAATGAGGGGTCTGGTGGATTAAAGAGGAGGTGAAAGGAGAAGGAGAAGAGCCAAGAGGCACAGAAAACACACATACTGGCATATTCTGTTTTGTGTATGCTTCAGCCTGGGCATTTTGCTGCTGCCTCTGGAGGTAGTATTTGAAAAACCACACCCAGGCCTGAGAGCCCATCATAAACCACCACCTCTTAAAATAACAGTGCCCTTGATTTTTTTATTTCTCAATCCTCTGACATAGGAAATAATCAGGACAACACCCCAAATTAACCAAAATAGTCTATCAGAAAGGTTTCCAGCCCTACAATTTGGGACATTTGACATCAAGATACCTCACTTCCATAGCATTCAAGGTAATTTTTCAAACACTCATCTTCTATGTTTCAGAACAGGACATAAAAGAAAAATGTTCTACATATTTATTTAGGATATTTCATTTTTTCACTGGAGTAGAGTATAGAGAGCTTTTAGCTCAATCTCTGTGGAAGGATGTGTCTTCCTAAGAAGAATAAATGATGTCCAAGTCTACCTACCACTGACTGTTTACAGCTTTCACCTTCAGGAGTCATGGGGGACAAAGTGGTCCTGAGTGATGCTAACACTTTCAACGAGTCCCCTGATTATCCTGACCTGGAAGCACTAAAGGCATTTCTGAGCTTGAAATTAAGTCTTTACCTTGGAACCCTGACATCACTTATTGGGTGTTGCCTAGAATTAAGTGGCTCATTAGGCAACTGAGAAAATTGCCTAAACCCACGTCTGGAAAAGGGTCTCCAGATTCAAATGTCCATTAATACTTGAGACAATTGCCTTAATATCACCTTCCAAGAATGCTACATCAACTCCAATTATTGCATGATGACAGGGGCGGTTCATTTAATTCTCAGCAACTGAGAGGAACATTTTGGTTATTTTTTTTCCCTCCAGCATAGCTTTGGCCAGTACCCTGTTCTTCACATGTTCAGTGTAGCCAGAAACATAAAAATCTTTCGCAGCACTAAGTCAGCATACATTCTCTTAGAAACTGCCTTTTCCCAAAGCCAATTCTGTACTATTCAAGAGTCTACAAGAGACTGACTCCCAGAGACGAGGGCTCCTCTTAAGGAAAAAAAAAAAATCTAAAATGCACATAGTCATGCTATTAAGAAGCAGATGCCAAATGTCATTTTGGCTGGGAAGTTTGGCAAGTCACCAACGGGGTGACAGGCTCCCCATCTTGGCTATGCTTGCGGTTCACTATGGGCCCCTCCAAGTCTAAGGCAAAGCCAGACACCAACCGTGTGGCCAGGCTAGGTATGGTTGGGGGACCCAAACAACCACATATCACACTATTTCCATCTGAAATCATAGCTTGGCCTACATGTGCCGAAAGGTTTGCAAACTTCAGTGGAACTCTAGACTGCCCTGGCCTTGATATTGGACTGACAGCAGAGGTTTCCCACAGCTGCAGTAGTAATACCCGAGTGAGCGAAAGTTTTCGCTTTCTAAGCAGGTCCTAGCTGGCCAGCGCTTTCAGAAGTAGGAATGGAGGAGAGAACAAAAGCATAGGAGAGAGGACTGGGAAGTTGTGAGATAAAAAATATATATATGTTTGTGTGTGTACATATTTATATATATATATGATTCCTAAAGATATGATTTTACCTTTACAGAAACACAAATTTCTGAAAATTTAGGTTGATACTAACTCATAGCCTGAAACAAGCATTTCTTAAGAGCTCTGAGACGTTCCATAAAAAACAACAGCTACTTTCACCACGGTCTGGGATTGTAACCATGCGTGGGCCACCGTGCCAGGGAGCTGAGCAGAATGTTATTTGCCATGAAAAATGGGACTCTGAGGAAAAGGCTCCGGCAGTTTCTTTACTATAGGATATCAGTTAATCTCTTAAAGCATTGACTTCTTTGTAGGCAACGTGGTGGCATGTGCCAAGGAATGCATTTGGTTTTGAGAAGCTTGAAAGTTCCCCAAAAGTCTGTGCCAAGGCAGTGCCTACAATCTCTCTTGACTCTAATTAGCATAAAAGCATAAAGTTCTCAGTTTAAAGAAAAACGACCAAGGGAAAAAATAGAAATTAAAGAGAGTAAGTGCTTTCCATGTTGCTGGCCTTTGCCATTAAAGGCATTGAACAGGCTTCTCCTTTAGCTCCAAGAATATATAGGATTTATAATGAAAAGCAAAAGGTACCTTTATTCTTAAGCGGTCTCAAGGTGTTTGCTCATATTTTATAGTCATCCATTCTAGAGCAGAAGACTATGGAAAGCGTTGATGATGAGGATTACATGGATGCATGGATTTCCAAATACAGGTATCCTGTATTTGTATTTGCTAAATCTGGCAATACTAGGTAAATAGTGGTTATTGAGTTAGAAGATACTTGGGGATGCAATTGGAAAGAGAAGGGTCACCCCCAAGAGAGTTGGACTGAGTCCCAAAGTTTTTTGTTTTAATATGTGTATTTTCTTTGCTCCTCCCATATCCCTCATTACCTTCTTGGGCTCATGGACTCATATGACTCCCTAAAAATGCTAATTGATTGACTCATTGATAGATAAAAGAGAAATTACAAGAGAAAGGCCTAGACTAAGCTAAAGTAAATATGGCTTCTGGTTTGAATGTTTTATTTCATGGGCCAGACTTGGGCATATGTTGCACCAGTTGGAACACATAATTTTGAAATTGCAAAATGTAATGCGTTTTTAAATCTGGGTACCTTTTAAAGTCCTACCCTGATAACTCTCAGGTGGTTAGTCATGTTTATATATTAATGTATTCCACAAATCAATTTTTCATTTTTCTTGGTGAATATTTCTGATACTTAAAAATGAGTATCGTTTTCCCCCACCTCCATAGACGCTTAGGGAGCCAAAGCCCAAAGCTATAAATATAGAACACGACTGTTTTGAGCCTCCCTTTCCCTTCATTTTTTCCCCCAGCATGTAATGGGTTTCTCTTTTCACAGTGTTAAAAGGATCAGTAAATCACTGGGTCACCTATTGATATGAAAGTCTTTTCATTTGAAACCATTATTGTTTTAGCAAATTGCAAAGGAAAAATACAAAAGAGCAAATAAATCAAGGAAAAATTACAAGTTTTTACAAAGTATGGGTGGAGTGGAAAAAGTGATCTCGGCTTAATTACCCACACTTAGTCATAAGATGCAGGAAGCAGAGGTTTTAAAAAGTCCAGTTGGGGCTGTGTTTTATATACACACACACATACACATATATTTTAAGGTGTTAATTTCCATCACATCATACTGTGCTGGGTTACCATGTAAAAAACTGCTGAATCTTGACCTTCGTGTGAAATGTTAAAATCACACTGTCGCGGAAGGCCCAACTGTCATGAAATGTTTTCCCTGCATAGTCGCTGAGGAGTATCTCTGTGCAGGTGATTGATGGCTCCGGATCTAGGTATATATTGCCTGAGGAAAGAATGTCATGAGTATCTGATGAGTCTGGATTTCCTTTATGTCTGTAATGTTTCATTTTGGCCTGTATTTGTTAGCGTGTACCATTCTTTGAGATTTAAATACACTAATCTCTATAATCTCCTGTGTTTCTAAACCCCAATCACACCAATTTCATGGCTTAAGTCAATCCTCCTACCCATTGTACCACCAAAATTCTCCCTCCCTAATTAAAAAGTTACAGCACTTGCATTATGCTTTGTACTCGGTTATCTACTTTAACATTTGACAATTGAACGCCTCATATTGTTTTATATTTTCTCATGCATGTAAGCCATTCCTGACAATGCTGAATACGCCCTAAGGACTTCTGCTCCTCAGAGGTGTTTTGGCAAAGTAATCGCCGGTGCAGACATTGGGTACAATGCCACCATATGTTTCTGCATAAACGTAATGCTATCTCAATCAGGTTATTTTAAGGAAACCAATTCTTGTATTATAATGAAGGGACAAGAAGTCTAAGAAGTAAAGAAGGGGTGGTTACTTTGTCATTTACTAAGATACAGATACTAGTGCCTTTTATCCAGAATCCTCAAAGCAAAGTCTCTATTTCCTTGCATAAGGCTGGCTATTCAATGATAACTACCTGTTGATAGGTATGGTAGTCATGCTGAGTAGATTTTTTTACGCTTTAAAAATTCTTGCTAGTCTAATTTTGAATAAATTCTCAACCATATATCATTGTTTGGAAGGAATGTTGGCACCTCCTTGGTGAAGGGAGAAGAGCACTGGAATTCTGAAGCCCTTGAAAACTCCCATGACTTTTGACCAAGTTGATGATGAGTACTTAGTCTACCGTGCACAAAGTTCATCTTGAATAGCCATGCAGGAATAAAAAGCAGTGTCTTCCTTCCGGATCAACTGATGAAATTTAGCTGGAATCGGGCGTACACACAAAGCTCCATACTGACTTGTGTTCCTCATGACAAAGACCATGCATTATGATGCCTGTATCCCCAAACACTAGAGCATTGCTATCGGCTGTAGTGCCAGCTCAAGATGCATGTGTTGAGGGTGGCAGAATGGCAACAGAGTTGTGAGATTAGGGGTTGGCTCCGCTGCCTGTAGCATCCTTATGCCCCAGAGGTTCTTAGGCATGCAGAATCTCAGATCCCTCCCCAGACCAACTATATCAAAATCTGCAGTTTATTAAGGTACTAAGGTGATTTGCATGCACATTGCAAATGTGAAAACTACTTTAAAGTTACTTGAGAATTTCTGGCACCATTTTTCCCTGTCAGTATTCTGGGGACATTTTCTGCCTTTAAAATCAAATCATCACCATCCCAGACTCCTCAGGATTGGGGGAAGAGCTACGGACTAGAGTGGATTTACGGGTATTCTGTTGTAGACATAGCGTGATTCAAGCAATGGAAGAAATTACAACATTGATGTGGAGCCAGTGGCCACTTGACTCTTTTGGGGCAGGGAAATGGAAAAGCAGTTGTAATACAGGGGCTTTTTTGGGACTTGGGAATTATCCTGAGTGACATTGCAATGACAGATATAGGTCATTTTATATGGAGGAGAGAGTGTGGTCTACAATGTGAACTATGGTCCATGCTTAATGGCAAAGCCCTAGGATGTGTATAGCCATTGCAGGTGATGTGCCACACTAATGAAGGATGTTTATGTAGGAAGTTGTGGGAGGTGTGGGAGGTGGGGCATATGGGAATCCCTATAATTTTTGTGTAACATTTATGTAATCTAAGTATCTTTAAAAAAAATTATTAAAAATCAAATCAAATCTAGGGTCCATTGGCTGCTCTATTTGACTGCCAATATTGGGCGTGAAAGTTTGCCAGTGTTTGAGCAGGGTTCCACATCGTTCATAGCCTCCTCCCTCTCCTCTTAGTCTCCCTTCCCCAGGTAAATGAGGAAGCCCTAAACAAAGTCTAAATTTCACAGGACTCAGACCAATGGTTCCTCAACACCATGATGTGTGTATATGTGTGTATGCGTGTGTGTGTGTTCAAATCCAAGAGTCACTGCAAAGTCTGGGGGAAGATGTGATTAGTGCTGGGCTTTGTGAATACAATAGGTTCAAACTATTTTACACGTTGAGGAAAGAATAACAGTGAGAAGTAGCTAATGAAGAATAGGTTTTATCAACCTACTTAGCCTTAAGTACTACTAATAAAACCAAAGACCCCTCACATTTGGAATCAGACATGTCGGGATTTGAAATCCACTTGTTTTCTGTCTATGAGTTCACTAACTTTGCCATCTTGGTTTCCTTCATTGTAAAATGGTGATCATTATATATCCCTCTTGGAGTTGATTAAAAAGTGATTCTGTTTAGAAAGCACTTAACACAGTGCATGACAAATATTAAGAGTTCAATTAATGGTGATGCTATAATTATAATTAGATGAATGAATTCCCCCTATGCTACTTAATTTCCAAAAATTAATTTTCTCTAAATTTGTGTTTGACCCACCTGTAATATGAATGAAGTTGACTTCAAAGGAGTGTCAGGAAAAGTAAACTGTGTTTGGAAAGCTGCTTGGATGAAAGTTAGCATTTGACAGATGTGCAAAATATACATTTATTAACATGAGTATTAGAGTCTGAAAAATGAGTCCAATTTTCTTTGATTTTTTAATGGTTGTACACTTTGATATTTCTGTTAGCCAGTAGAATGGATTCCTTAATTTAGGCTGCCTTCCGGCTTCATTAATGGTGAGGGAAGGGATAATTCAAGGAGTTAGCTCCCACAGGTAGTAGTAAAATGATCATAATAAAATGATAATAAAAATGGCATTTTTCACCTCTATGCAAAAGTTGTGAAGAGTTTTACAATCATTCTTAAAAACATCTCTGTAACATGGGACAAATAGGTTATATTTTCAAATTGCATGGTCAAGATCAAACCATGATCTAAGATATAATTATGAGTGGTTTTGACTATGAATATGGATAGAATTGAAAAACACATTTAGCAAATTGGCATCCTCAGGGATAGTTCCCTGGGGGAAGGTATATTCAGAAGTAGAATTATTTTTTTCACGGTAGAATAAGAGAAAAGTCCCCTTGGGAAACTGTGAACAGTATTTACCCAGGAGTATCAGGCAACGGCAGAAGGGTGTGATTTTGGAAGCTCAGTGTGAAAGTGAGAGGGAAGGTGATGAGAAGAAATCCTGCCTTCTTTAGGGTTTTGCCCTGTGGTAAGCAAGTGGGTTTTGCTGTTCTTGTGATTGTTATTATTTAAGTACCTCAGCAATGCCCAGAATAATCTGATTTCGGTTGAACTGGTGGTTTCAAGGAGGAAACTCTATCTTTTTCGAAGAGTGTACTTGTTAACCAAAGAATCGTATTCCAAGGTAAATGGCAAAACCGCATAAAACTAGTCAACTTTCAAGAATAGGCTATGAGAAATCATCAAGCATGGACTTTGGGATAATTGAGATGACATAATAAACAAATATAAATAAGTTTAACTTTTATAGCCTGACGTAGCGGCTTTTCTCCCTGGGATTTCTGAACAAATCTCAACAACTTGAGCAAACTTTTAAGAACGGCTTCTTTGTCCATGCATTGAAAATAGTTGTTTTTTTAAAAAATTTTATGTAAAAAAATCTTTTTAGTTCAAGTACCTGAGGCCCTCTTAGACAAATAAATTCTGTCAACTTCTCCTATGATATGTAAGTCTCTCTACAAAGGGCAAAAAGCAGAAAAAATGTGAAAATAATCTCACTAAAATTTAAATGAAGATTTGATATTGAAAATGAGGTCAAAGAGTCAAACAAAAAGCAAGGTAATACGTCAGGGGATTTATAATGCTTGTATTCTACTGATTAACAAAATTATATCTTTCTATCCAAATCCTGTAAAACTTAGGGTCACAGACATAGGCCACCCCAGAATGTTATTTTTCCTGTTCCCTCTATTTAAAAACATGATTTTAAACACATTTCAAGTTTTCTTATGTTCAGCTAATTTTCAAATCAGAGTTTATTATATACAATTTCTGAAATATCTATACTATAAGTAATTAGTATAGAGAGAGTTTGGATAATCTTCCAGCATGTACTAAATACAAATGCGTTGTAAACTGTAAACAAAAATTGTGGTTAATTAAAAAAAAAAACAATTACGCAAAATCTTGAAAATTAAATTTAAAAAGTGAAAATTAAGTAAGAATAAAGACAAAAGAAATTGATAGGCCACATATTTTAAAAGAAACTTGTAGTTCCAAAGAAGGAATAAAGGATATAAAAAAGGATAAGCCAGAATCCCAAAATCTGACAAAGTATTTACATTTAAAAATAACACCATTATTACTATATCAGAAAAGATTGCATTGAAAATTTTTAAGTCAAAATGAAAGAAGAAATCAATCAATGGAGTCTTTTTTTTGTTGTTAATTATGTGTTATTATTTCTATTTAACCATTTATTAATCCATTTTGTTTTGAACAGAGGGATTACATAAAGGGGAATTTTTTCAAAAGTGAAAGTGTGCGTGCCCATCAAATTTGTTCAAGATTTAGTGAAAGAGCTGTACAATCCATTCCCCACCTCCTTTTCAAGAACGTCTGGCCAAAGGTAGCTATAAATTATAAAATAATGCCTTGCATGCATACAGCACTTCCCACATAAATACAAAATATATAAACATTGATCAAATGAGTCTCCTCAATATGTTGTTTAAACAATGAAAAATATATAGATAGATCCTAAATAATCATCCTCCAACTTTTAAAAAAATATATAGTTGTAGCCTACAAATGTCTCTTTCAAATCATTTATTAACCCATACTCATATTTTGAAGAATGATTGCTAAATTGAAAGAACAGATTATGAAACACAGACTGTCCAAAGCAAGACCAAAAAGAATGTTTTGATTTAGCATTTTTTGGCCTTTCTGTTAGATGATCCTATGCTCAGGCACCCCCCAGCACAGGCCCAATTATCCTGGTGTAAGTAATAATAGTGCTGCCTTTCACTCTAAAAAAAAGTCCCATTTTGGATAGTAAATTATACGGTCACCCACCTTTAAGCAATATATGAGGTGTGGGTCAAGAATTAATGAAGCTTAGTCTTTTATTTTTACAAACCAGTAACATACTGAATGAATTATTAAATATCATTAAATTTGGTATAGGGCATTTATTTTACACATACACATTTTGATGCGTGTGCAAGTGTGTGTGTGTATATGTAATCTCAAAAGTCATAGTTGGTGAAATAAGTTTAAATAAAAAGTAATAAAGTTTATTCTGCCACCATGATGCATCTCAGGGATAGATCTCTTCAAAGAAGTTATTTTGGGACACTATGTACATATTCCAAAAATGCCATTACTAACACAACTCTCTTCTAAATGCATGCTGAGTCAAGTTATAAGACATTCAGGAAAAAGTTTCATTAATAGCCACCATTTATTTCTAATCAGAAACAGAGTTACCCGACGACACAAAATTTAAGGCCAAATGGCTTTTCTTTAGTTCAAGAAAGCATCTACACTCAAAGGACATACATTTTTATTTATTAGATTGAATCATAATAATTTGCTTGGTTTGTCTCCTAACTCAGCTCCTTGAGTACTTGAGGAAAACGACTTTTTCTTATTCAGTGTGTCCTTAAAAGTACGGTGCTTATGGCTCATTGGGCACTCAGGAAATATTGGTTGAATCACAATGTGAGTGAATAAATGGATTAGTCCCCTGTCTTTGAGTCTTTGAAGTTTCATACTGGAAACATTGTTAGTAATTAGTCTGAAGGAAACAACACTAATATTAATGTATAAATCCTGGTGGAATTATTTTTAAGTCATATTAATACCCAAAGTTAACAAATCCATACCTTATCCCAAACAATTGTGCTCCTTTATGTGAATGATTTTGGTTCAGTGCTAGAAATTGGTCTGTGCTAATTGTGGGCACTGAGGACAGCCATATGTACTCCTGCGCTACTCAAAGTGTGGTCCACGGAGCGGTGACATCAACACAACCTGGTAGCTTGTTAAATATGGGCCCCACTCCAGACGTGCTGAATCATAATCTGCCTTTTAGAAAGATTTCCAGAGAATGTGTGACTGTTTACAATAGGTAAGTCAAGACATTGTGAAGGACAGGGGATTGGAGTACAGAGGGGTAAAAGATGGGCTTCAAATATTTTGAAGTGGCAATTTAGTCTCTGAGGACTTAATAATCTAGTGAGAGAAACACATCTTTTAGATCAAATCCTAGCAGACAGAATAAAATGAGAATAAATCATTTTATAATTTTAGACCAAACATAGTGCTAGAATAGAGTGAAACCAATATAATTCTCTGTCTTGGAGAAAGATCAACAGGGATCAAAAAATGAAGAAGGACTGATGTTTTGTTGTGTGTTCATGAATACATACACACCTGTGTGTGTGCTCTCTCTCACACATAGTTTTACAGTTTCACCTTTGCCATCCTCAAAGAGATTCAATGTGGCTAAAATATTTGTCACTGCTCTTCTCCAGGTAGTTATGTTTCTCTTAACAACGTCGTTAAACTCTAACTTCAATATCCTCATTAGTAATTTGACTATCTTAAGGCTATCCATAGGAAAAGAAATCATATATTTAAAAAAAAAAAAAAAAATCTCCTTTTGACATTCACTGACCTTGTTAACCTTGCCGGTAAAAAGCTTAGCAAGCAAATAAATGTCATGTCCCTAATGCAAGAAGGGACACACAATACACAGGGTTGTGATGATGTTCAGCTGCTGCTCTTTCTCATGAAGATATAATAGAGCTGCTGAAAAGTTCCCTGGAAGAAAAGTAAGCTTATCAGGATGCCTCTGAGGCAGTAAAATGAGAATGCGTAATCGCCCCAGGCCTGGAATCCAGGATTAACCCACAGCGAGGGTTACATTGCTCCCTTAAATCTCTGTCTTCAGTCTGCCAGTCTTGTTGCTCCAAAGCCAAAACAATTGTACCAACGATATCGGATTATATCTTTAAAATCACGTATATTGAGAAAACCCCACTGAACTACCTGTGAAACCATTTGTTCTACAAATATTGCACTAGGCAAATCTTGCATATGGACTCAGTTATAACAGATTATTAATACATTTTATATTATTTTAGAAACAAAATCAAGTCAATCAATACTTAGTGATCCCGTACTATGTGAAAGGAATCAAAGCCCTATCCTGTGTGCTAAGACCTTATTTCTAAATGGTTAATACAACTGAGCTAAGTGTTGTAATTATAATTTCCTTATATTTTCTCACATTCATATATTTACAAAATTCTTTAGATCGGGCACAGTGTTTTGTTCATTTTGCTTCCTTAGATATTCAGACAATTTTCTGCATGAAAAGTGTTTAAAATATTAAATTAATGAGTTAATAATATGCTGATGGAGATAATTCAACAGTAAGGGAATTGGTTGCTGTGGTATTTCATGTGTACAATCCCGGGCTAGTTTTAAAAATTTCTCAGGTATTAGAGAGAAATATTGGCAGTAAAGTAAAAATTTTGCATTTCTTTTCTCACCCTGAGATGTCTGTTTAATTGGGGTAAGTGCCATCAAAGTTCCATGAAAGTATGCTTTCCTTACGTATTTTACAAAGATTGGTTATCCCCGCAAAATGAACCCAACACTTGTGATATTCAGATAGCAGGTTCTCTCAGCTTCCAACTTTCAACGTTTCACAAGTTTTAGAATATAGTCTCTGTTAGAATAGTTCTTTATAATTATATTATGAGTATTTGGCCATGGTACTAAATGCCCTTGAAAAACATGAGTGCAATGCTGGAGCATTTACAAATAAAAGCATCTGATGACGAGTTAGCCGCAAAATACTTTAGGAAAAATATATTTGAAAAATCATTACAACACTATATTAAAACACACTTTTTTTGCCAAAATATTCCTTAGAGATTCCCAGAAGATAAACACAAGACTTTTCAGGTATTTCTTCAAGGCAGTAAATATCTAGATGAATCCATTCATCAGATATTGTTTAATTATGTGTTAATTTCTCATGTTCCTCTAGACCTACTTTTATCCAATGATAAAATGTGAACATTCACAAATAACAAACAATACATGAACACAGTTGGTGTTGGTCTGCAGTGCAGAATAAAAGCTATGAAGATTTCTACTCTTGTTAACCTGCTCCTTCCCCTCCTAAAGAGATCACTGTTAAAACAGGTTTCTAAATAGAGGCCCTGCCCCAATCAAGACGGCAGAATGGAATATTTCAGGGCTTCCTGTCTCTACAGAAACTTCAAACAACCAGCAAAAACTGGCAGAAACCATCTTTTTCAAAGCTCCAGAAAACAGTTAAAGGACTGCAGGAACAGGGCTACGTAAAAGCAGTAGGACCTCATGGTGCCCTGGCTGGCTCCTGCCCCTCAACTCGCAGGCTCAGCACAGAGCCAGCCCACACTCCCAGTGCAGAGCTCTGGTCCTGGTTCCAGAGGGAGCAGGGAACCCATATGAACATACCCAGAGCCTGTATGTCTGGTCCAGTCTGACTGGCAGTGGTCTGAGGGACTCGCTGTTCCAGAATTTGCCCTATGTATAGAAGGCAGCCCACTGAGCCCACTGAGCCCACTTATAGAAAACTATGGGAGAGGTCAAGTGGCTGCCTGGGAAAGGGCTGTATGTCCACAGGACCATGTGAAACCAGTGGGATCAGTGTATCAGTGTAAACAGGGGAAGTCCCAGGACCACATGGGCATGCCCACGACAGGCATGTGTGCCGGGGATGCCTAGGCATCCCCTAGGCTTTGGCTTCAAGCAATTCTCTAAACTTGCTGGATGGATAAGGCCTGAAGGAGAACACTCACACAGGGAAGTCTGAAAAGACATGGAATGGTGTTTTCTGCATATTGTTGTTAGTTCCTGGCATTCAAGGAAAGCTGTATGGTAACACTAGCTGTATACAAGCTAAGGAACAGATATCTCACATTCTAAATTCCAGCAATAACCCATGACATTTTAAAATTCCAAGTTTCAAGAAACGATTACAAAATATGCAAGGGAACAGAAAGTTATGACCCAGGTGTAGGAGAAATTTAAGTATTAGAAACCATCAATGGTGAGACCAGACCTGGGACATGCCAGACAAAGACTTTCAAAATAAGGTCCCACATATGCTCAAATAGCTAAAGGAAAATACGGACAGAGAATTGAAGGAAATAGGGAAAACTATCGCCGAACACAAACAGAATATCAGTAGAGAGATGGGTCTCTTCAAGCATACCAATATAAGTATTGTGGGAGTCCCAGAAGGAGAAGAAAGAAAAAAGAAAGAAAGAGAGAAAGAGGGGAAGGAAGGGAGGGACGGAGGGATGGAGGGAGGGAGGGAGAGAGGGAGGGAGGGAGGGAGGGAGGGAATATTTTAAAAAATAATGGCTGAAAACTTCCTGAATTTAACAGGCATGAATATATACATCCAAGATGCTCAAAGAACTCCAAGCAGGATAAACCCAAATTACTCACGCCACAGCATATTATAATCAAATTGTCAAACCCTAGAGATAAAGAGAGAATTCTGAAACAAAGAAGAGAAGCAACACGTCACATACAAGGGAGCCTCAATAACATTAAGTGCCAATTTCTCATCCCAAACCACGGAGGCAAGAAGGCAGTGGGACAGAATATTTAAAGGCTGAAAGCAAAACACTACTAGCTAAGAATTCTATATCCAGGAAAACTCCCTTTCAAAAATGAGAGAGAGATTAAGACATTCCTAGATTTAAAAAACAAAAACAAAAAATTAAGGGAGTTTGTCACCCCTAGACCAGCCCTACAAAAAAAATTGCTAAGAGAGTTCTGCAGGTTAAAAGAAAGGACAGTTAACAAGAGATTGAAGCCACATGAAGAAATAAAGTTCTCCAGTAAGTGTAAAACATGGGTAAATATAAATGGCAGTAGTATTATGTTTTGGGTTGGTAACTCCACTTTTAACTTCCTATAGAATCTAAAAAGCAAATGCATAAAGTGTAATGAGAAAACAGTGGTTGTAGACTCATAATTTATAAGCACAATGTGTAAACTACATAAATTTGGATATGAGGAGGGGTATAGGGACCTATTTGTGTAGACTATTAAAATGAAGTTGGAATCAAAGCAAATGAGATTATTACAGCTTTATTTTGTTACATTTAATCCCTACAGTAACTACAAAGAAAATATCAGAGAATATGCAAGATCATAGAGACAGAAATTAGAGTAAAGGTTACCACTGGCAGTAGGTAGGGGGAACAAGGAGCTAATGCATTAACTCTGTTTGGACATAGGAAAGTTTTAGTAATGGAAGGTGGTGAGGGTACAGCAACATAGTGAAAGTGATTAATCCCACTTGTGTACTTGGGAGTGGTTGAGATGGGAAAGTTTATATTGTATATAAGTTCCCACAATTGGAAGGAAGGAAAGAAGGAAGGAAGGAAGGAAAGGAGGGAGGGAGGGAGAGAGAGAAAGAGAGAGAAATAAAGAAAAAGCAACTAAAGAGACAATGATTAAAAGCAATACTTATTGATCCTTGGTGAGAGCTAACAAAGGACGTGAGAAGGCTCAAAAGGACATTATTGGGACGTATGAAAAAAAACTGGAATATAGGCTGTAAGCTCGTTAAATTTTTGGAACTTGATAACTGCAGTTAAGGTGATACATGAATGAATACCCTAGTCCTTAGGAAATGTACATGGTAGTATTAAGCGTTCAAGGGGCATGATGTATATAACCTACATTTAAATGTTCAAAATGGATTGATAAGTAGACAGAGACAGATAGATGGATAGATGGATTGGGTTGATAGCTTGATAGCTAGCTAGAATAATACAGCAAATATGGCAAAATATTACAATTGATGGATCTGGGTATCTGGTGGATAGGAGTGTCTCTAATTCTCCATATGAGGTTTGCATTATTTTGCAACTGTCTTGTAAGTTTGAAAGTATATCAAAATAGAAAGTTTAAAAAAAAAAAAAAAAATAGTGTTATAGGTATACTTTGCTAAGAAACTGGCCTTGGTGCTTTGAAAATTTCTGTCAGATTTGCCAAGGATGAAATGCATTTCAGACAGAGTGACTTATGCTAAATTATTCGTACTTTATTCAGAATTCGAATTTGCTGTAGAAGCCTGGTTCTCATTGTCTGCATGGACATAATGAAGTAATTCCAAGGACTTAGCAATTCATCACTTTTCCTTCTACTACTCATGGAGTTGATTTTCATTTTCTTACCGATAAATACAAATATAGACATAGACTAGACAAACTTGCATGTAGAGAGATTAACCAGGAATGAGAGAACATACCTGTGGTTAGAAAAGAAATGTATGTTCACATGGCCATTTCTCCAATGAAGTGTCCATTTCCCCCTAATAAATTGCTTTTAAAGATTTTAGTATGCATAATTCATATCTGATTTATTTCATAATGAGAGATGTGGCATCTTAATACATACATAAATATATTAGTCTAAAAATAGGGCCAGGAAACTTATTTAAGCATACTGATTGTAAAATATTGGCTTCCTCTCAGTGAATGCCAATTCTAAATCGACTTTATTACTGGGAACGATTACTAGTGTTATTGCTCAATCTGACTTCAAATCAAATTATTGTATGAATTGATGCAAGTTATAAAGTGCAGACTTTTAGAGACATTTGCTGAAGAGGTTACAACACCGTCTACCACGAGAGCACTGATATAGTATACGGGAGAGCAAGTTGATTGAGAAAATCTGTTCCCCAGCAGAGCTGAGTCAGTGGATGATTCTTTGGACTGATTCTTTGGACAAGTAGGTACAATGTCCTCACAGCTGATTCTGATATAAGACATCAGGAGTTTTTAGTTTAAAAAAGGCAAGAATTATTAAATACATATTTTTAATATCAAGACCAGCTCTCCTTGTGATACAGCTCTATGCTTGACAAAATGTATGGCTTACTATGCATATTTTCCCTAGAACTAACAGACTGTGATTATCCAGCAGCAAATCATTTTCCAAATATTAATTGCATTCCTTTAAGAGGGAGGAATGTTCTTGAATGTTATGTAATTGTATTTTTTCAGCCACTCCAAGTAAAGCAATGGCTTACTTGGGTTGGCACCTGTAAGGACAAATATTGTTTTTACTTAAGTGAATTAGCAATTATGGATCAGGAAAGAAATATTAGGGCCAACTGAGACCCAATGCCTAGGTGATGTTTTGGCAGGTTAGATATTATATGGGCGAATGGAAAGAAACTAAATTCTACCTATGCTTAGTTGTTTTTTTTTAACCCCCACCCCAACTACTTTATGAAGGTAATTAGTACTTTTAGTAATTGGACCTCACACTCACCATGGCTTAAGTCCCAAGTTATGTATAAGGCTGCAGAATATCTTCGAGCCTTGATGAGGAAACATTCCCCTAGCAGGGATTATCAAATTAAATTGGATACTTGAGTTTCTGACCTAATATATTTTTCCAGAGGACAAGGGAGTCCAGTGGTTCAGGTTCATTAAGGGCAGCCTTCTGGTGCACAGAGTAGGAAAGAGAAGGCCGGCAAGTTAATAGGGAAGGAAACAGAGAATGCTCCCCACACTCCGTACCTTGGGTAGAGACAAAATGCTCCTAAGGGGTATAAACCTCAGTGCCTGACTGAGAATTTGGACTTTCCTAAATTACAGTCAGTCCTAAGCTATTCTACAGGAATCACTCTAGACTTGTCTTGGCTTGCCTTCAAAAAAAAATTCCCACAGACAGACCAACTGGAAAGGTTCAATAGCAGGTTACAGACTTTCAGTCATCCAGAAACTGACAGTCACTGCATTAAATGGATAAACACGACTGATCCGATTTTTAAATTTTTTAAAAAATTTATGATATTACACTGGCAAAAATCTTCCTTCATTTTTTTCTTTTTCTTTGTTTTTGTTCATTGTGTAATAAGATTTTTACCTACTGTTTTATTTTAATCTTCTAGGTAATAATGCAAGAATCACATTTTGCTCAACACCCAAGATTTTACAAATGTTTTTTGCCATATTTGCTTCAAATTGCTCAAAAACATTTAAAACAAAAGTACCTTAAAGAAATGTAGCCTATCATTATGCTTGGAAACAACTCTCAATAGGACAGGCCTTTATTTTCCATTAATTGTGTTTATCTAGATTGTGCATATATAAGATACACATATACACACACTTATACACACATACATACATATAATTTGTTATAGTATCTTTTCCTTTAGATTGTAAACTTCTTAAAGCAAAAGAGTATCTTTTATATGTGGTATTGTACACATATTGGTGGCTTAATAACTGTTGATGGAAAAATATAAAAATAAAATGTTTATTAACTCATGTGCTATTTAATTTTAATTTTAATTTTTTAATTGAACCATTTAATTGGTAAGGCATCAACTCAGTCAATTTTTCACATTCTTCTCCTTCAAACCATTGATTGGTAGCAAGGTCATTTAAACTTGCCATAAGTTCTTGAGAGCTCAGTTGAGCTGAGTTATAGGCTAGACAGTCCTTCTTTAAAGAACAGTTAACACCCCTGTATCAAAAGAGTGATAATAGCCAAAACCCTTAAAAAAAGCAATTTCCATCAACAAATGATACATAATAATATTCCACACAGTGGAATATTATTCAGCCATAGAAAGTTCTGATACAATTGGAACTTCAATTTGGAAGAGCATTAAAGACATCATGTTGAATGAAGACAGACACAAAAGGACAAATATTGTATGATTCCACTTATATGAAGCATCTACAATAAGCAAATTCATAGAGACAGGAAGTAGATTAGAGGTAACCAGGGGTCGAGGGAGAGGAGTTATTGCTTAATGGGTACAGAGTTTCTGTTTGGGGTGATGAAAATGTTTTTATAATGGAGGTTGTAGCATAACATTGTGAATGTGATTAATACCACTGAACTGTACACTTAAACATGGTTAAAATGAGAACATTTGTCTCATATATGTTACCACAATAAAAATTTTAAAATAAGAGTGACAAAGAAAACTAATAGAAATAAAGGTGACAAATAAATTTGTTATATAATTTTTATTTCCTAGATTAGTGCTTTTGAGCCTTCTTTCTCTTTTCAAGAGCAGCAAAATCTTTTCTAAAAGAAATCTTTCATGGAAATCTAATAGAAAAAGCCAGTAAAAGTGATACTGTATGAGTTAAGGCAGGAAGTGGGGAGTTCCCAGCCAATTCAGACCCCCAACCCTATTCCATCAAACCCATCGCCTCTGAGACACAAGCCAAGGACCCTAAGACACTGCAGTGAAAGTTCAGAAATCACTTCCCAAACTCTGTTTTAATTTTGATATTTTAATTCCCATTAATCTTTTCATTTAGTGATTTTCAAACTTGACTGCACTTTGGAATCACCTGAGCAGATTTTAAAACTGCCTGTGAGCGGGCCTTACTCTTAGAGATTGTGTTTTAATTATTCTGGAATCAATCTCAGGAATGAATGTTTTTTAAAGCCCTACAAATAATTCCAATATATAGGCAGGTTTAAGAAACACTGCCATGATCATCAATAATTAATTTGGACCCCAATTCTATCAGATTTTTAATTCCTTGATGAAAGAGACTATACTTTGTACAGCTTTTCCTGCAGTCAACATTTGAATACATGAAAGGAAAATGATACAACCAGTCAAAATATCCAAGAACACTAATTTGTCTACGGCTTGTGCAGCCCCAGGCTGGAAATCAAAAGGCTTTCTTTATTCCTTCACCCAGTCTACAGACACGTATGTGCCAGGTTTTTAAATGTGCCTTTTAAATGTCTGCCTTCCTCATTAGAGTTTAACACTTTTACGATTAACATCGCACTTGGCACGTGAAGTTACCAGCAAGGAGCTGGGCATCTCTGCCGATTAAACCGAGGTCTCAGCTATGTTCTTTACCTTCAAAGAACTAAGTACAAACTTAAGAAGAAAGGATGGACATGCCTATCACATAATTTATGAGGAAATGTTTATTTAAATGAGGGGTCCAACCTGCTGCATCACAGAGATTTAGAAGAAGAGGAAGCCAATAAACTTGGGGCAACCGGGGAAAATCATATCCTTCCGCAGCACCTCTAGCTGCAGTTCTGCTGAGGTATGATGGGAAACTGCCAACTCTTCCAACTTTCCTTGATAAGCATATGCTGCTATTTTTTTTTTTCTCAAATTATTCAGAGAACATAAAGGGGACAGAAAATAATCTAAATAAAGGTCACTGGCTATCTCATTTGGACCCAGATAATGTGATGAGAGAGAAGGTGGGGGCACCCACCAGACTTCCTGCCCCCATCTGTGCACATCTCTAAGCTGCAAAGTGAAGACAAACGGGGACTCTATAGGCTGCTGCCTGGGCTTGGGCTCCAGACACATCAGTAGCTCCTAGGCGTGCTCCTCTGGCCCGCCATGCAGTCAATTACGCCGTGATTGTTTATTTTGAGACATTTAACTAGAGACCTTCTTGAGAGAGGCCTACCCTGGTGGTTTGTCTTGATCCTTCTCTAAGTGTGGGAACCTTTGTCTAATTGGATTGACTGTAAGTGGAATAGTCGTGGCGTGAGTTCTGTGAGCAGCGCATAAACCGTGGACATTCACATGGAAATGAGGTTAATTACACAGCATAGATGAGCCTAATGATTGCACCTGCAGCACCACAACAACCTCCCTTTAACTCAGTTTCACAAACAATTACAAAGAGCAGCTGCATTCATTTCCACAGTTAGAGTTAAAAAAAATCTGTAATGATCCCCAACAGAATAGAGGGACAGGGGGTGAGAGTGAGGAGAGAGAGGATTCTTCCGGTTCAGATGCCCTTCCCCGGCCACCTGCTGATTGTGCTAATCCCCGGAGCCTCGGGCTCAGACATGGAGCCACAGAAACTGCTGCCGCTCCGGGTCCCTTGCCTCCCACTGCCGGCCCTGCCGAGCGAGATGGGAGTTTCTCATCTGCCACGACTCATCAGCACTGCGATGGAGATTCAGGAAGGGCAAAGTCAGTGGAACTCCAGACCCCAAGGTGCTTCTGAAGACGGAAACCATTCCCCAAATCACGGAAGGATTGCTTGGGAGCCATGCAACCGAGAAACACCCCAAGACTGTTGCTGAGGCTTTTACTCTGCCCCCCACCTTATCAGAACTCGCTTTCTTTCTTTCGCTCGCTTTCCTCTCCTTCACTGATCTTTCTCCATGTCTATCGCTATCCTCATAGGCACTGGTTAGTGGCTAGGAATAGTAAGAGGACGTTAAACTACCAGATGTACTGATTCGCACCCCTACACACCACTGGAGCTTCACTTAGCAGGGCTGATACTGGGCTCTCAGAGTGATCACTCAGGGATCCCAATGGGATTCCCCTGGGGTGACTGTGAAAGATAATTGACGGCTGCCAGAGTCAAATCCACCCTCAAATATTTAAACATTCAAGGAATGTGCTTCAGGCTCTCAAAGCAGATCTGAAAAGGAGAGGCCCAAAAGGCTGATGAATAATTGTGCAAACTTTCAAAGGAACTGAGTTGAAGGTCAAGATACCCATGGGGCCGTATATCTTTCTCTTTTAGCCTTGTTTCTTTTCCTATCACATAGTCCCCCAAAGACAGGTAAGAGGGGGCAAATTGACTAAGCCCACTCGCAGTGGTCTAAAAGGCAGCCAGTTCTGATATTTCTGCTCAACATTGAACTAGCTGGGTGGGAGGCAAGAACTAGCCTTATTTCAGAGGAAAGCCACCTACATTCCGATGGTCATATCTGTACATCCCCATTGATGACGATCTGCTTAGGAAAACCGTCCCGGTCTCCATGCCTATTGTGCGTAGGCTGGCGGGCATGGGAGCATTGGAGCCATTGTTTTTGAGGGAAGGAAAGTGAGAGTTTCCTGCTTACCACTTAGTTTGGGGAGTCAATTTCATAGGTAATAGGCAAGTGAATTTATTTTTCCAAGTAGTAAATAAACAAAGACAAACCAACAGACTTGTAAAATAGATTTACTTCCCATGCCTTTGACCCTCCAGATCACAACCTGCTTTGATAACAGGCTGAAAAGAAGTCACTGTCTCCATTTTAAATTGATCCAAGAAAAGCCAAATCGGGCTGTTTTCAAAATGTGCATGACTGGGCTAGTTACTCATAACTTACCTTCTCAGAGGTTTATGACAAAAGTAATGTTCAGGGCAGTGAACCTAACCTCAAAAGGTGTTGCCATCACTAAAAATGGTTTGCTAAGAAGTGAAAAGTCACGCTGCGTGATGGAAGGCGTGATTCAGGCACTTAAGTAAAGTGTACTCAGGGTAGGAAAACACAGCCCTGATTTAATTACGGGCAGACAGATGCTAGGAACTTGTCCATCTCATCCAGCAGCACCCAACTGGCTTCCACTAAGTTGCGTGTTAACAAAGTTGTTTTCCTGGTTATGCTAAAACCCATATAATACATAGATGTCTTCTGTTATCATGGGTGGCCCTGGTTGAATGAATGAAAGTCACTTATAGTCAGGAAAACATAAAAACCACAACCTACCTTCGACAGTTGGGATATAAAAGAATTGCAGGAACATAATGTAGTTTAGCACTTAAGGGAAACACACATGTGCTTTAAAAGGCCGCCATTGGGTTTAATTTGGATTTTCAAAAAACAGTTCATCCAAACAAGAAGAGTTCTGTTTACACTTGGGGAGGCTCATTTGACTTGTTCTGTTTTGCAAAGTGCAAAGTTTCTGTAATAAATTTTGGTGGCATCATTTCAAATCAAAACAAGGAAAGTGGTTCTCAAAAATAAAACCAGAGACCAGCTAACTAAGGATTTGCTAAGTCAATTGGTTGTTTGCTTGTTTATACTACACTCCTTTTCCTCCCTCCTTTGAGCATTTTTATTAACACACACACACGTGCACACCCAATGTACACACACACACACACATAAGCTGATCATGGCAAGGATTAGAACAGAGGGGAACACCATGTCCTCTGTTCCCTGTGACAATTTGAAAGATGAGGTGAGCAATTATATATATTTTATTTTTATTGATATAAAGAAAAGAGGGCAGTAGTAGTTAGGTGAACACTTTAGATGTAAAACAAAGAGACTTTCACCAAGCCTTGCCTGTTCAAACATGCTATCTTGTTTTATTTTCTTTAAGGGAAAACCTCTGAAGCTGATTTGCAATTGTTAAGCTTATCTGTGGCCTAGGGGAGATAAAAGCCACCAAAACCTTATAGAAATGAAGGAAATTACACAGACATGCCCACCCCCAGATTTAACGTTCCACTTCCATGTGGTTTTGGAATACATGAGCAGCTTGAGGTGTACTTGGAAAGAAAAAACATGCACCAACGACATCTGGAAGAGGCATCGCGGTAAATGGAGAGATCCTGACAGTAGTTGGGGATGCTGCTGATTCAGGCTGGCAGTGGCTGAGTTTATTATTAAAAACATTTTTTATTCCCTCTACCAGATACTGCAAGTAAAATACATACGTGTATCTGTAGGCGGAGGAAATGTGTAAACTGAGGATTTACTGAACATGCTCAAGTTCATTCTTTCATCAATTGGACAGCTATTTGTGGAGCACAGACCGCGTGCCAGGTTTGGGGTAATGACAGTGCCCAGGAGGACAAGCCCCTCTGCCCTTGGAGCTCAGATTCTAGAGGTGTTGTCCGAAAATAAATACATAGACAGATAAGGTAATTCTCGATAGTAGCATATTTTAGATAATAGAACTACACAGAGCAACATGATGCATGATACCCCAAAAGTAACTGGGGCGAGGATGACTGGCTGCTTTAAGTTAATTGGCCAGAGCTGGTCGCTCAGAGGTGATAGTATTTGACTTGAGACCTGAATGCAAAATGGAACCAGCCGAGCTAATACATGTAAAGCACCTGCCCAGCATGTTTTCAAGTCCCTAGTGCCTACCAGGTACATTTCCTACTCTCTAGTCTGGCATCTGTGCCCTCTGTGGTCTGACCAGGACATACCCTCCAGACTGAGCCTTCACTACAGTTTTTCAGAATTCTCAGTTGCAGCCCAAACTAATTCTCTCTGTTCTTGGCTTTTGTATGTCCAAATTCTCCCATCCTTCAAGAGCTTTTGTAAATGCCACCTTCTCCATGAAACCTTTTCAGCCATCTCTTCTTCCTTGATTCCCATCGGAATATGTCTATACGGTTCTTATGTCACTTCTTAAACTCTCGCCTTTACCTTATACCCTGGTTATTTATACACCTCCTAGTTCTCCTTCTTGAATATGAGCTCTTTGAGAAAGACTCTCTTTGTCTTAATTCATTAGGATATCCTCCAGTTCTTTAGTAAAAGCTTTGTCAAGTCTTCAGTGTGAATGAGCAAATGGATGAAAGCTAATCTTTAAATACAAAACCAAAAGCAAGGTGTGTGTGGGGTGGGGGTCTGTGGTTAGTGGAGGGCTTGGAAAATGAATGGTGGTAACAGTAAAGTGGGGAATGACATCGGAATTAAAAAGAAATCCATTTTGCTTCCTTTTTGTTATATTTGTCATCTTTACTCAATGTTTGGGCCAATCAGCTGGAATTCAGTGTGATTGTCACTAAGTTCTCTGTTTGGTGCTGATGAACGCAAAGTTGTTCATGAGAGAGGAAATTATTTCCAGCCATAACTCTAGCCAGTTACTTCCCAAGCGGTCGAGCTCCACTAATGGAAAAACTCAAAACGGGTCAGAAGCACCATCTTTATAGATAAAGGACGACGCTTGCCTGGGTTGGATTGACTTCTCTTTCTTGATAGTCTGCATTGCTGTACAGTGATTTGTGTTTCTCAACATGATGTCGAGTCCATCTGTGAGATTTCAAACATAAAAGGGATGCCAGGGTTTTTTTTTTTTTGCAGAAGATGAATTTAAAGCTTTGAGAGGTGATTGGCCCAAGGCCTCAGTGGTAGCGTCAGGACTCCCAGTTCTAAGCTCTGCGTGGTTTTACAGTATGCTGGCTAGATCACCATCAAATAATTTTAAACGAGGCGAGTTGATTTCGTTGTTGTTTATTTGTTTTCCTGTCATACTATCTTTGAAGGATTTTAGACAAATTGCTTCTGGGGAAAAAGCAATCCCTTAATCACTGTGATATGCAAAATAAAGAATCCTCAAAAGTCCCGATGGGTGAAGCTTCAAACCAGTTGCCTCATTTCTGGCTCTGGGCCACTGAAAACAGAGCAGGTAGGTGGTGTTTATCTCTTTATGTCTCTTTATGTTTCAAAATAACTGCCTTTCAGGAAGAACTTCAACTGAAATCGTTCCCAACATCACACAAAGGAAACTGGGTGCAACGAGGCGCTATGGGAAAGTGAAAAGAAAGAAAGAAAAAGAAAAAAAAACCGCATTGATGCCTGGTAAACCCAGGAGTAGGACAGGGATCTGGAGGGCTTGTCGGTTCCAGCAATAACAACACTTGACATTTGTTACATGTTAATTACACGGTATTGTCTTTTGGAGGTTAAATCAATCAGAAATTTCCTGTACAGCTAATAAAATTGGAACCCATCTGTGGTTTGCCAAGTCACGTTAAAAACTGTCTCAGGACAGAGTTAGAAGGCTCAGGCTTTAATTTGTTCTGGGCAGAAGAAATGAGAAACCACTTCTTTAACTGAATTGGGCTGGTTAGTGCTGTCCTATAGTAAGTGGTAAATGAATAAAAAGCATTATTATAGCTGGCATTTATTGAAAGTATATTGTGCACCAGGCACTTTTCTAAGCACTTCACAATAAACCTTATTTGCTTGTCACTAAACCTGATGCAGTGCTGTTTTCTCCATTTTAGAGAAACAGAAGCTGGATCCCAGAGAGGTGAAACAAAGTTCCAAGGTCACACAGCTGGTAAACATTGCACTTGGAAATTGAACTCAGGTTTGTCTAATACCAAAATCTGAGCTTGTAGCTAATAACTCCAGTGCACACATTATTTAGCTAATACTTGATGATTTAAATTGAACACTAGTATGACATCATTTAAGTGCAAAAACTCATAATATCTACTCAAAAGGTTGATTTTACTATTTTCTATTAGAAACACAATTCTTTTCATGAATAAAGTTGTAGAATATTTAAACAGTTACATGCCTCCCAAAATATTCAGGTGTTTTCTTTATTGAGATATTCACAGAAGTCAATAAAATGCAACAGATTAGA
>JAQZBX010010830.1:0-43701 GCA_029593785.1 Cabassous unicinctus
AGAATACAGTTAATTTTATTGTGCGCATACATACCATGTGCGCATACATTGGTTAATTTTCTCACCCCTTCGGGGAGTGAGAAAAAGGCCCAGGTGCTTGATAAATTGATCTAAGGCCTCAGAGCCCAGGACGCCTGGTTATGGGTCTGTGCTATTCTTCTGGAGACTTTCCCTTTCCCACTTTCTAGAATACTGAGTCAGCTCCCTAGGGCCTCCTAAGTGGATCAAGGATATTTTGTCTAGTTTTCACCATCATAAAGGCATGGCCTGTAGCACGTTTGGTGCTTGTGTCTACCAGTCATGCTTTTGGAGGTGCATTCATCCCCTCCTGTCCAGAGGGCGTATTTCAAGTTGAGCCCCTCTGCTTGACCATCTTGCTCATAGTCCAAGGTGAAAAGCCCTTTCTCTGGGTACCTCAATGTTGTTAGTTTTGAACTTGGTTTCCCAAGGCCTGGGTCGTGTCCAGAGAAGGTAGACAAGGGAGAAGGAGCAGGTCAGGAGAAGATGCTGTGGGCACCGAATGCTGCCCTGGGCAGCGTGTTTTGTGGACAGGGCACTTACCCACCCTGCTCTCAGGTACACTGCAGCCAGGGGACCTCAGACCTTCAGGCTGGGGACATGGTACTCAGCCTACCCCCTCTACCATCACACTCTCCAAGTCACCCCCTGACTTACTTTGATCCTCTGAAATGATTTGCACCACCTTGTCATCCTCTGGCTTGTCCCCATCCAGGTTGTGTTCTTTCAGGGCTTTTGTGGATCATAGCTGGAGCCCTTTCTTGGTCAGTAACCTACAGTGGATCCAGATACATGCCCTCAGGGCTTGGGTCCTGGAGTCAGCTCCCCCAGATTGCAGCTGCCAGAGACCCTATGGAGTCACCTCTGGTCAGGCCTGGGTCTTTAGGGGCCTCACTCTCTTCCCTTGCATCCCTGGGGAGATCTCCATGGAATGAGGGTCTTTCCAATCTTTCCTACAACCATCTCCTATAAGAACCTCCACCTCTGTCTTGAGGTTGTTTCTCAGTGTGGGTCCAAACCCCTGACCTATAGGCTGAATCCTGTCCCCTGGGTCCTTGGCCTGAAAACTGCTATGGGCTCCCAAGGTGCTAGAGACAAAGGGTGACCATGCAGCAGAGGGTAGGAACTGAGGAGTGAAATCTGGGCCTCAGTCACCTCCTGACTCCCAATCATGGAAGATGGCTTGTCCTCAGGGAGTGCCCTTGCCCCAACCCTGCCCCTCCAGGTCGCCTCCAGGTAGCAGTGAAACCCCAGGGCAGAGCATATGATATCTAGTCCAAGCCCAGATGTCAGAGAGGAGGAAGGGCTAGATGACAAACTACAGCACACCAGGACTACCCTGGGCTCCAGGATGTAGTTGTGGTCAGCAAGGTCCAGACTGCAGTTGCCTTGACCATGAGGGCCCAGCTACAGGCAGGACTCAGGTCAAGAGTCAGACAAGAGACAGCTTAGTAAAACCACACCTGCTCCTAGCCACAAGAGAAGTGCAGTCTGGGGCGGGTGTTTAACATGGCAGCTCAGCCAGTAGGGACTGGGGTGGGTCCATCTCCATGTCCCTTCCAAGATCTGGCTCCTGAACACACCTTGAATGCCACCATTGTGGGGTAGATCCCATCCTCACTTCTAGGTTACCTCAGCAGCTCATCACTCGCCGGTATCTCCATACACTGGCCCAACCTCCACTTTGAGACCAAAGGTCCCCTGCTGTCTCCGTTCTGCTCTGACCCTCCAGTGAGTCCCATCTCCACATATGAGAAAGTCAAGCTCTGTCCATCAGCTCACAGGGCCTGATGTGACCCAGCTCCCAATACCTCTCTGCCTCAGCTCTTCCCCTTTAACCCTGCTCTTTCCTGTGGCCTCCAGGCTGTCCCTCTGGCTGGCCAAACACATGTCCCCATCAGGGATGGCAGGCTTCCCCCTCCTCGTCCTCTTTGAGGCTGCCTCATAGAGCCCTTCCTAGGCCTTCCTTACTCAGTGTGCCAGCCTCAGCCCCTATGTACACCATCCTGACCCCTAACTGCCATTGAACTCACACTCTTCCTGCTTCTTGAGGGGGCTGTGTGTCCTTCCCCAACCATTAGGAAGTCTGCTCCAGGATGGCAGGAAAGGAACATGTCATTCCTTATGGGTCTACTGCCTGAGCACTGAGGGACCCGAGGGGATGGCCGCATGCCTGGCTCACCAAGATGTTCTTGTACTTGTTGTCAATGTCCTCCAGCAGGCTGATGTGGACGATGCAATAGTTGCCCATGGGCCATTTATAGCATGGCCGTGTGTCTCAGTGCTTGTGGCTGGTCCGCTTGGCCTTGGGTTTGATGGAGGACAAGGAAGATGACGTTCCTCCAGATGCTGATGTGACAATGGAGGACTTCTGGGATGATGTGAAGGTCAACTGTTCCAACTGGGTGACAGCTAGATCAGCAGAAGGCCTGAAGGCTTGGAGCACCCCAGGGATGTTTGAGAAGCTCCAGGAGGCTCTAGAATTGTAGTTGTGAACAATCCTTGACCTCTTTGTGGACTCAGAGAGGGCCAAGCCGGCACAAAAGAGGGAGGGTGAGGGCAAGGGCTGACATGAGAGGAGGTAGGCAGTCACCTTCATTTCCTGGCTATCTTGGGACTTTGGGACATGGTCCAGGTGGAATGTTACCTTAGAGCTTGAGGAACCAGCCACACATATTTGAGGTGAGTCAGCTGCATCCCCATTGCTGAAGTCAGGGTGTTTGTGGCTGGTCTGGGTGGCCTTGTGTTTGATGGATGACAAGGAAGAGGATTTTCTTCTGGATGCTGATGTGACAGTGGAAGATTTCTGTGATGATGTGGAGGGCGACTGCTCCAACTGGGTGACAGCTAGATCAGCAGAAGGCCTGGAGGCTCAGGGCATCCCAGGGCTGCTTGAGAAGCTCCAGGAGGCTCTAGAACTGTAGTTGCAAACAATCCTCGACCTCTTTGTGGACTCAGAGAGGGCCGAGCCAGCACAGGAGAGGGAGAGTGAGGGCAAAGGCTGACATGAGAAGAGGTTGGCAGTCACCTTTGTTTCCTGGCCATCTTGGGACTCTAGGACATGGCCCAGGAGGATTTTCACCTTAGAACTTGAGGAGCTGGCCACGTGTATGTGAGATGAGTCAGCTGCATCTCCGCTGCTGAAGTCAGGACCACACTGGAGCTGCACACTGGAGTGGGGGGTGCTGCTACCACTGGACTCAGGGTCTGGGGCCTGGCTGCTGGAAGGATGGTCAGCTTACCTTGAGGGCCTCCCCAGAGTTGCAACCAAACTTCTGCCCTGCTACTACTGTACCTGCCTAGTGCTCTGCCCATCTAAAGTAGCCAGTGGGCTTTGACTGCCTTAGAGATCATGCAGCATCACTCCATTTCACAGAAGAGGAAACAGGCCCAGAGATTGGGCAACTCTCCCCAGTCAAAAGCTTGGTCGGGTGTGGAGCGCTAAACTGTCATGCTCCCCAAGCCCATGTTTATTCTGAAGCTTCCCTGAGTCCTGAGCCAGCCCACACTTGCCCACCCTGGATGGGGAACTCAGTCTTCACTCCATGACTTGATGCCTTCTGCGTGGTGTTTGTCCATGAAGCTCTTACTGGCTGACTGGGGTGGGGGCTCCAGCTCACAAGACAGGTGGTAGCTACAGAGAGGACAGTGTGGTAGCTGTGAGGCTCCTGGGAGCCACATCTCAGGGCTTCCTCCCAGTGTCCACGCAGGAGTTGGCATTTGGGTGCCCCAGATTCTTCAGACAGCAGGTCCTATGCTGACCCAGGAGCCAGCAGGGCAATCCCGCCCCTACAGTTGCCAAATCCAGTCCGTGCCTCACCTGTCAATCTCACTGAGCTGCTCCGAGGCCCCAAACCAGGCCCCAAATTGTTCATTGGGAACAAGGGAGTCATAGCGGCAGCCTGCCTGGAGCTGCTGGAGCTCAGCGACCATCTGGTATTCCTGGGGCCAGAGGGAAGGAAGAGGCACTGCCGAGAGCTCGGTGGGCTTGCTGGGTGGGAAGGGGGCCAGTGGCTTGTTTTGCTCCTGTGGGCCCCCCACTCCTCCACTCCATTCCAGGCTCTACCTGCCCTCAGGGCTCAGTTCACACAGCTCATCTTCCAAGATGTCCTTCATCCCACATATAACCCCCACCCCACATATAAACCCCACCCTCCAGAGAGAGGGGTCAGCCCTGTCTTTTATCCTCAAACTCTCCCCATCAATCTAAGAGGAAGTTGCATGCAGCTCAGGGTGTCCTGCCCAGTAGGGTCCCTGTTTTCCATCTCCCCCACCCACCCCGCAGTGATGGTCACAGCTGCTCACCTTCCTCTTTTTGTCAAAATTGACCATCCTCCCCTGCAAGGCAGAAAGTTTGCATCCATCATAAAGAGGCCCCCATTCATTGCTCTACCCATTGCCCCTTAGCCCCTGTCACAATGAATGACTGCAGAGTTCAAGATGCACAGAGCATCCCAGACCAGGGATGGACCCAGGCAGACTTCTGGGTGCCTGGAGTGGGGACAGGGAGTGGAGACAGAGAAACCTTCCACTCCCAGCCTATGAAGGCAATGGATAGAAGGCCCCTTGGACCAGCCTACTTTTACTCATCTGCAAGGCAGCCATGGCACCCCAGCTCCCAAGGTGCTGTGAGTCTCTCAAGAGATGTGGTGTGCCCACTGGTAAGAGCTCAGGGCTCATGGGGAAGGCCTCTCCTCCCAAGCCTTAGGGTCCCTTTCCACCCTGCCCCAGCCCCCAGGCTCACTTACATCAAGATACTCTTGCATGGCATAGTTCACCAACAAAAATTGAGTGAGGAATGTCCCCAGGCATGGGACAATGCCCTGGATGACACCCTGTGGCATAGGGTAGGGTGGGGATGAGCACAGGCACTCAAGTGGCCCCAAGACCCCTCCCTGAAAACTCCTCAGTCTCAGACCCATAGGACCACACAGCTTTCCCCTGGGATAGTCTCAGACACTTAGCTGTCACCCCTAAGATAACTTCCCAGCTTCCAAGGACCCCAAACTTCTTTGCAATTACCTCCCAACATTGCCTTTTCTAAAATCACCAAGTTTATCCCCCTCTGCCACCCAGTCCACCCTGATTCAGGTCTTCCAGGCTCTTGCTCTGACTGGCTGCGTCTAGTTCCTCCTGGATTCCCACAGCTCACTGCCCTAAAGGTTCCAGGGGAAGCAACACTGAAGGGAGGCTTTCCAAGCTCAGTGGCCCAGAAAGGATGGGCTTGAGGATGGCCCCCATGCTGACTTGTTGGCCATGCCGTCCCGAGCATCCTGGCCTCAGGCAACTCACCCTCTCCTGCAGTGGCTGCTTCTGGGCTCTTTTGGGATCCCCCTCCAGTGTACCAAACTTGGAGATCCCTTCCTGGCAAGGTTGAAGACAAGATCAGTGAGGCCCTCCACCCTTCATCTATTTTCCCTTGGGTCTTGGATACATAGACCGAGTGGGCAGGTGGAAATCTGCTGCCATCACATGCCACATGTCCCCTGCATGAACCTTTGCAAGCTGACTGGCCTCCCTGAGCCTGTTTGTTCATCTATGATCTGAGGTCAAAGACCTGACCACCCTCATCAGGAGTCCAGAAGCCTGTGTTGCATGCTAATGAAGATGCTCTGGCCATCATGCTAGCCACTTCAGAGTCACAGGAACACTCAGCCATGTTTCTTTTCCCCCTTGAACCTCGCCACCTCACCATGAGGGCAACACCTGTGGATGGTCATGCCTCTGTTCCATGTGAAAACTCAGAGGCCTAAGATGGTGTTGACTTGGCCTGATTCACCCAAAGCATTGGAAAACAGGCTGCTCCCTCCAAACAGAGGCCTTGTCTGAGCTGTCGCCACCCCATCACCCACCACCACTAACTGGAGTCTGATTTTCCAGGCCTCTGAGTGTGGGGTGAGGCCTTATGTCATCCCAGCCATGGAGTTGAGGATGGGGTGTCTCTGGAGGCCTAGTTGACCAGTTCTGATCCATCCAACAGGAGTGGAGACCCCAATGTCTGCCCAAAGCTATGCCAAAGGCATCCCCTCCTCTGGGTTTCACTCAGGATATTCTGCCTGCAGACAAGTCCCAGCATCCACACAGGAATCAGTCTCCCTGGTTCCAGGTCTGATTCTCCAGGTAAGATGGGGGATGCCAGGAGAACTAAGCATTGAAGTTTTGCTTCCTCTTTTATGTGGAAGCTTCTGGTAATGGTCAGGAAGGATCACGAGGTTTCCTCTCTCCCATATATTTCTCATAGCTCTCTGGCACACATATCATTCATAACATGGCACAGTTATGAGACCCTTCTGTGTGGGTGGAGACTTCTCATCCTGCCAGTTCGTCATCTCCTCCTGGAACATCTCACCCACTTCCACCACATCCAAGAACCACAGCCAACTGCCCTACAACTGCCCGCCACCTGCCCACAAAACAAACATATCCCACTACATCTTCTTCCAGAATAGGCCAGACTGGATGATTTTAAAGAAGTTTTCATGAGAAACTAACAACCCCACCTCCTGAGCCCTAACCCCCAGCCCCATCTTGACCTTAATGATCAGCTTACTCCTCTGTGCATAGTTTTCCTCATTTAAGAAAATCTCATATAGCCTCTGAAAGAGATGGAAGCTGTCCCTGGGGCAGGGCAAGAAGGAAGGAGAAGGAGGGAGTGGATGGGAAGATATAAGCCAAATCCACTTTATTTTAGCCTCCTGGACTGCCTGCATGGGTGGTGCTGAAACTGGATAGCTCTGGGTGCTGCAGGACACTGTGTTACTTGTAAGCTGAGCTCTCAGGTGGGCACAACAGGGACCCCTATTCCCATTTCATGCTCAGCTGGTTTTGATACATGTAGATTTCAATTGGACAGAGTGTGTTGCTGAGAAGCAAACACTTGACATTATCCCATTTGGTTGAACTCTGTAACTGACAGAGGAGAGAACCAGTGCTGAGGCAGAAGAGCTGACCTCAGGTCATGTGGAGACCTAGAGCCCCACTCCACCTGGCCCTTGCCTAAGAGCCACTGCCTCCCATGCTACTTGATGGGAGATGCCTGGGCCTGTGGAGTCCCTGGTACAACCTTCTGTCCCCTGGAGAGAGGTTTGCCCACCTGGAAACTTCCTCCCATGTCTTCTTGAGATGGTAAATCAAGTGGCTTTTGAGAGCAGAGAGGATGGCATAGAATGAGAAGAAATTGTTTACGATTTGACATTCCTGGTGAGGGAGAAAGAATGAGCCATGAGGTGTGGTCTGAGTGCCCCTTGCTCCAGTTTCAGCCCCCTCAGCTGACATCACCCCTCTTGGATGAGACAGACACCCAGGGAGACCCTGGGGGCACACCATGAACCCAGGGAGAGACACCCACATTCAACCTGAGGGAGTAGCCTGGGTCATTAGTGATGATAGTGCAGGGTTGAGCTACAGGCCAGGGAGGACCTGTAGTCCTGAGAGTCAGTAAGAACAGACAGGGGTTCCAGGACCCGGAGAGTGTGTCCTGAGCATACCTTGGCCACCTCGATCCAGTGTTCCACTACCCTGGCTCTGTCTGGAGCCTTCATGCTCTGGTCCCCGAGGCAGGTGGAGATAACACAGTTGGTCACATGGTTGAACTGTGTGATGATTGCATGGACGGTGTGTGACACGTGCTCCTTGCACTTTTTGTTGTGCTGGGACCAGATGGAGCCCAGGCAGTGGTAAGGCACCACCTTCTTGAACAGCTCCTGGGGAGAAGGAGATGTCAGCCGGTCTGCACCCATGAAGCTCAAATTCCACAGGCCCTCTGGACCCAGGCCAGGGTCAGGAGGTCTCAGCTGGAGCTCAGCAGGCTGAGCACAGGGTGTGTTCTCTTTCCCCTGAGGGGACCTAACATTTGAGTGACGCAGGGCCCAAGACTAGTGGTGAAGAGAGAGCTGCACTTTGAAGTCCATCTCACAGACTCCAGCACCAGAGGTGCCTCAGGCCTCCACAACCCAGGTGGCACCAGAGCCCCTCCTGATAATGCTTCCTAGGCCTGCTTGAGGTCAGATGCATGATCCTTGGGGGGACCAGAGGCTTTGGGTGCCTGTCAAAGGATCCAGTGCACAACAGGGTCTTATTAGTGTCGATGCTGTGGAGACCCTCAGCACAGAGTGGCCACCCATGGAGCCAGTTAACCTCAGTGAGCTCCCTTCAACCCCCCAAGGGTCAAGCCTCCTCAGGCTTAGTATTTCTTTGCTCTCATGTAATCTTCACAGTCAGTGTGTGTAGCAGGTATGGTTAGTGTCCTATATCTACTCTCCAGAAGGGGCAAGTGTGGGCTTTGGGATTAATAAGCTTGCCCAGGTTACAGTGTTGGGAGTGGAGCCAGGCTTTGGAGCCAGATCATAAGATTCTGGATCAGGGGATGCTAAAGCTGGGATGACAGATCCTGGGAGGAAGATCCCCCCAGCTCCAACTGGCCAAGTCCAGCTGCTCCCCACATCCATCCATGTTAACTGCTCTGCCACCAGCTCAGGAGGGAAAGCTAGGAGATGAGCCTTTTCCTCCATCAGCCCATTCTCTGATGCCTCTGGCCAGGGACAGGAAGGCTTTGGTGGTGCAGTCTACCCTGGTGCTGATTTGTGCTCTGGTGGTGGCTCTGGTTGTGTTGCCAGACTTCCCTCCAACTCGAGAGCTGTTGTTGCTGAAGGTGAGTTAGGCTGTAGCCCCAGAATGGGTCTTGGTCCAGACTGTGTAGGTGGCACTGGAGGTAGAGGAGGGACTGCTTCCAGCTCAGGAACTGGTGATACAGATTGTGATGTTACTTCTTCCAACTTGGCAGCAGCTGCTACCAGCCTACCAGCAGCTGCTACATCTGGAAATGTAGCTAATGCATCAGGCTCGATTTCCAGAACAAACACTGGTGCAAACTCCGTAGCTGGCAGAATAGGTGGCAATGTTGCGGCAGACACAGGAACAGACCCTGTGTCTGCCGCATGTGGTGGACCTGGCACTAGATGTCGCACTGGAGGCATTTGCAGCTCTGGAGCTGACAAAGGAGCTGGAGAAGAGGTAGGTTCCACACCATGAATAGCTCCAAGTGTCTTTCAAATACAGAGAAGATCCCACTACCCCGAGGGGAAGGTCCAGCCCCAAAAAGTATTCCCAGACTGCAGTCTCCCAGGTGCCTTGTTTGAGGCTCCTCCTCACTTCTAGCCCAAGGTCAACCTCTGGCAGTTCCTGCCTATATGGTTCTGTCCCAGCCCCTACCCCATAAACTCACATGCTACCACCCTGACTCCTCCTCACCCTTTGGGTCTGCCTCAATGGGCTCCGAGTGGCTCATCTGTGAAAGGAAAACTATGGCACGGTGCTACAGGGCAGAGCCAGGTAGATACACCTGGGTGTAGGCCACCAGCAGCTTGAGGCAGGGAGAGCCTGGAGGTTGTAGGAAATCTTCAGGGTACTGGTTCATCCAGGAGCCCAGCAGGGAGGAGAGGGTGCTGAGAGCAGGTGGGTGGGCAGCAAGTCAGAAACTGGCATTTCTTTCCATGCTGCCCCCAGGGACCCTCCTTCTGTAACATAAAGTCCGTAAGGACAGGGAAGGGTTTTGACTGGTCTGTCCATAGTCTGGTGTTGACACACAGTAGGAGCTTCATCAATTTGTGAGTGATGAGGGAACAACATCTGTCCTTCTGACCTGGAAACTTGTGGCTCCCACCCAGGAAATTCTACCCCAAGGAGCTGCCTCATCTTCTGTCATGTGTCATGTGTGTGTCTCCTCTTCCCACTGACACTGCCCTCCCAAGTGGTAGGGGTTCGCAGCCAGCCCTGTCATCCTGTAGGAGGCAGACAAGACTGGGGTCCATGGTAGATTTGGAAAAGGCTGCTCAACACCTCCTTTCATGGGTCTGTATGTGGTGGTGTTCAGGGCCTTGAGGCTGTGATGGGCTGTGGTTGGGAAGGGCTCTCTTGGGGACCTACAATGAGACACCAGTTTCCTCCACAGCCAGTGCCCCAGGACCTCATCCAGAGCTTCCTTTGACTCCTTTCCAACTGGAGTTGGAAGCCCTCTGGACTCAGTCCTCCAGGGGGATAATAGGATGTGTAGGGCCCAGTGTTCTGTCCAGCCCTTCTCTGCCACCTCCCAACCAACTCCCACACTGCTGAGAGTTAGTGAGAAGAGCCCCTCCAACTCACCCAATGTGCACTCACTTTTTCATTTCAAGGCATCCGCCATGCCTGGCACTGCCACGGTTACGTCCATATCTAGGGGAGAGCGTGAGCATGTCACAGCTAACTTACTGAGTGTACCCCTTGCTTAAGATGACTCTTATTATTGCCTGTGGCCATAACTCAAGTGGAACCCAGAAGAGCAGGGGTTTTTGTCTGCTTTGTTCACTTCATGAAGCTACGTGTCTCAATAAGTGCCCGCAACTAGTAGACACTTGATGTATACTTGGTGAAGGAATGAGCCTTAAGCAGCACCTTCTCAGAACTAGGTTGGCCCTGGACCCCTCTGGGAGACCACAGTGACCCTTGCTCTGACCACACCAAGTTTGGAGCCCCAAAAGTGTTCTCAAACCTCCTTTAGAAATGGGGAAACTAGGGTCAGTAAGGGGGTAAGGCTGAGAGCTTCTTCACTGGGAAGAAGAAAATCCTGCCTAGAAACAACCCTGCCCTTCCAGTCACCATGTCCACTGAGCCAAGCTCGAGGAAGCACTTTCCATGGATTCTCCCAGTTAGTCATTATAATCAACATTGGAGGATGGTCCTTGTACTGAACCCTTTCCCAAGGAAGAAACTGAGGCCAGTGGATGAAATGACATTTCTGAGACACAAGTAAGTTGGGGCAAGCAGTCAAGTGACCAGGAATGGGGCAGGAACTCACCTTTGGAACAGCCAGTCCAGGACCTGCTTGGTGGTGGTGAAAACCTGATATGTCCCAAGGAAGATGATGACATATATGAGGTCACCCTCCTGGAAGGCAGGCACCAGGTGCTCCACCAGCTTCTCCAATGGCCTGCCTTGACTGTTCGCACCATAGGGCCCTCCTCCCTCAAGAGGGCTGAGTCGTTCTTCCTCTAGGGTGGGACAGAGGAGTTACATGTGGTCAGAGGCAGAACTGTGGAATCCCAGGTGGGGTTGGGGCTATGGGCAGATCTGTTGCACCGAATCCCTCAGCAACTTGAGGCCGAGGGGGACGTGTATGCCTCTAGCAGAGAAAGGTCTCAGCCTTCAAATTGAATTAGAGGTGGGGAAATAATTGAAAGATGAAACCCCACATCCAGGAATGGGTAGACACCTGGAGTGTCCCTGGGGGCAGAAAGTTCCCTGCAGGCCTGAGGATCTGAACAGATGCCTCAGGGAATAGCAGACCCACCTGGTCTGTAACAACTTTCAGGACTCCACTGCTTATGGGGCCAAAGCCACAAGGCTATGCCATTTGCCACCCTGACCCCAGATCTGGTAAATGAAGGAAAATGAAAAACGCCAGTTCTAGGCAGGGTGCAGGGACACTCCTGCCCGCACAAAGAGCTGGAGGTAACTGAACTGCTCCAGCCTTAGGGAAGTTATCTGACCCTCACTGTTGAACGTGTTGTCTGCATGTTCTCTGCCCAGCCATGCCTTTCCTGAGATCCCCTACTGGGGATGGGACGATCAGTGCCTTGGGGTACATGGGAGGTGTTCAGGGCAGCAGTGCTGACAGGGCCACAGGAAAGGACCTTTTGATGTCCAGCAGTACTGAAGGCCGAATAATTGCTCTAAGCCACCTCCCATCTGGAATACTGGGCAGCCAAGTCAGCCCTCAGTTCCTGACCTGGGAAGGTCAAAGAGATGGATATAGGAGATGTCAAGAACCCTCTTAAGCAAGAAGAGCTGTATGGTTTGGAGAAAGTTTGGAAGGATAGTCACGAAGACTGTTGCCCGAGGACATGGAGCAAGGTAGTGGAACAGAAACACAGCAGCAAAAGGCACACATTTCTGAAGGGAGCCCACCCTTCAGCCTATCCTGAAGGGAAACCCATGCAAATGACTCTATTCTGCTATTCTTTTAACCATTTGAAGTGACCTGCCCCCTGCTGTATAGAATGGCAGTGTGGTGGGTGATTGGTGGGGACACAGGTGCTTCAGGAATTGGGATATTGGGTCATTCGGGCATGAAAGCCCTGGGAGAGGGAGCAGCTATGTGGCCAGGGTGGGATCCAGGTCCTGGGGTGCTCTCCTGGTGTTTTGTGACCGCCATCAGCACCCACTCCCACTTAGAAGTGGTGCTGGCACTGGCCAGGGCCACAATATACCTGCACTTTCTGCAGAGAGATGGTGTAGGTGAGCCCCTCCTCCAGCTCCTCACCGACAACCTGTGTGGAGCTCTGTGAAGACATTGCCTGAGAGCCAGGCCAAGAGGCATCAGTGAGTGGCCTGCCCTACTCCACAAAAAGACATGCTTCACTTGGGCTGGGTCCCAGATTAGGCCCAGATGGTTGTCTGCCTTCCACTCCAGCCCCATTGGAGAGGAGATGACAGCAGAGGGCTCAGGATTAACACTGGTACACATGGATACCACCCCAAGATATGCCTCCTCACCCTTCCTGCCATGACCTAGAAGGTGACAGGGAGGGACTTACTGGATTCCCCTCCCTGCTGGCCTGCTCCTTACCATGGTGGTCTCTCTGCTCATGCCTCCTACTCACTGGGAGGTGGATGGGATGTGGGGCTGCCCAAGCAGGAGCACAGTAGTGGCATGTGCTGAATTGGCTGGGCCTGGGCCAACCCCTGTTACCTTTGGGTACATTCTGGCCGATGGCCAGGGGCTTTGTGGTTGAGGTCTGAGGCAATGTTGAAAGTGATAGAAAACAGTCTCATTCCTAGATTGATTGAGACTAGAGCCTCGGGATCTAGGCACACAACAGGAGCACATGTTGCTCTCTCGAGTGCCTCCTGCCAAGTGACCTGGGAATGTGGCTGCCTTTGGAATCTGGGTGCCTGGTTACCAGAGTTCCAAGTTCTGTTGGGGTGTCTCACCGAGGAAGTAAGGTCACCTCCTCAGTTCTCCTTTCCCTGGCCCCATCAATGGTTAAAACTCCTCAAAAATCCCTCTGCAGGTCTGTCTGTCTATTGTCCTCACCTACACCATTTTGTTAACTGGACATAGTTCTGCCAGCAAGTTCCTCTGCACAGCTACCTGGGAAGGCCTGTGTGCAACTTAGGCCCTAGCTGTGTGGAGACCCAGCTGGGTTGAGACCCAGTTACTCCTTTTCAGTTTTGTGACCCCAGACTACCCACTGAGGCCTCCCCAGTTTCCTCATCGACACTGTGGGAATCATTCTAGCATCTGCTTCCCTGGGGCATCATCAAGTCTATGTGGGGCAAACACTGCAAACCCCATAGTCTTGTTTCCCACGTAGCTAATACACAGATGTAGACATGGAATAAACAGGAAGGGGATGGGTATAACATTGAATACAACTCAAAACAGGGCTGGGTAGGCCTGTGTGATATTAAGAATATCACTTTCACTCCTGGATTGCTGTCTCAGTCTGTACCATGATGAAGTTGAAATGAGATGAAATTCAGTCATTGTTACTGTGTCAGAATCCTTCCAGAGGCTTCCCATTGCATTTAGAGTCAAATGTAAGTGCCTCCTCTCAACCTCTGTGGTGGCTGTCTTTGCCCTATGTACCTGCTGTCTCTTCTTCCAGGTACAAACAGCTTCATATACTGCCCACCCCTTGGAGTGAGTCCTGGCCTGGTGACTCACTGCTAAACAAAGTAATATGGCTAAATGTCAGGGCACCCGTCATAAGACTTACACAAAATGCTCTGCTGTCTTCACCACTCTCTCTTGTGAGTAAACTCTCCCTCTCTTGGTCTATCTCGCATCCCAATATGAATCCTGTGGATCAAAACAACAGAGCTGGGAAGCAGCTCCTCCCCAGCTGAGCCTCAGTTGAGGCTCTGCCCACAGCAGCTGACTTCCTAACTTCCTCTCTGGCCAAACTCCCTCTACCTCCTTCTCTTCTTCTGCTGTGCCTTCTCCCAGGTGCCCTCTTCCCACTTGTGTGCAGGGCTGGCTCTCTCTTGTCATTCTGGTCACAATGTGTCACCTCAATGTGTCCTTACAGGCCCTCACAACTGGTGGTCCTATAGCCCTCCTCACAGATCCCTGCTGAGCTTTCTCTATAGCCCTTGCTCTTCTCTTGCACTTGTGTTTGCTTTCATACTTTGTCCACCTCCTGATGAGCAGAGACCACCAGGATTCTTTTCACTCCATACCCAGGACCAAACACAAAGCTTGGTGCATGGTGAGTGCTTAGGGCAGAGTTACTGAATGAATACCTGATGATCTCACAGGGTGGGAGAGCACATTGCAGAGAGTTCTTTGGCCACAGCACACAGAATGGTGAGAGCTGGCAGGACCTGAGGGGGCACAAGCACTTCCTCCACCCAGGCTTAAGTCACTGAACACCTGCCATGGATGAGGAGGCTGCCTCAGTGTTCTGCTTTGAACACTGTGGGTCCTACAGTGACCTCCCTGGTTTGGCCTTGCTGGCTGCAATCCCAGCACTAAGAGGCAAGCAGCTGTTCAGGAAGGTCAGTGCCCAGAGAGGGCTTATGGCCTTAATGTTACTTAATCTTCATCAGGGGCTCAAAGGCATGCAGTGACCAGCCTGTTGGTCTATAGCTCAGAGGTGCTGGGAATGCCTTCTAAATCTGTTTTCTTTCCACTGCCTCACAGTCTTGTAGTCACTCAACAAACCTTTATGGAGTGCCTTCTGGGTGCCTGGGACCATGGGACCAGGTGTCAAGCACTGTCTGTGCCCTGTTAGAGCTGACAGCTGGACAGGGGTAGAGTTGGGCATAACAATATGGTAAATGCTGACACAGAGACCATTAGAAGGTGTTATGGGAACACAGAAAGCCACCAACTCCAGAGAGGACACATCAAGGCAGGCTTTCTGGAAGAGTTGAGAGCACAGTGAGTCACTGGAAATTGTGCAGGTGGAGGGACAGTTATGGTGGAAAGAGCAGCCTGAGCAGTGGACAGAGTGAGCACATGTGTGCTGGGCCAGGCCCCATCGGCCACATGTCTTATTTGCCAAAGGGCTGCTGATACCAGCAATGTGCTGGCTTTTATTAGGGGATTTATTTTGGCGAAAAGCTTACAAGACCATGAAAAGTTCAACTTGAGGCACCCTAAAAGGTGCTTTCACCAGGAGGTGAAGCAAGAAGGCCACCTGTCTCTGCTGAGGCCCCTGCCTTTCTGCAGCTGTGGGAAAGCCAGACATAGGGCTTGCCTCTTCCTGGGCCTCCTCACTCACTCTCAGCATGGAAGGATCTAATATGGCAGAATGCTTTTCCTGTGTCTGTGTATCTCTCTGTGTGTTTTCATATATATCAGATCCAGTGAGGGGGCAGAGATTCAACGTGAGCCAGGCCTCACTGACATAGTCCAATCAAAAACAGTGAAGAATCTTATCAAGTAATCTAACCAAAGGACCGTCATCTGATTTAATAGAATCAAAAGTTATCACACCCACAGGAATAGATTAGTTTAAAAACATAGCCTTTCTCTTTTGGGGATTAAAATTAGATAGTGCTCATGGTTGCACAAATCTCTAAGTGTACTAAAACCCAATAAATTGCAAACTTTCAAAGGCTTAATTGAATTGTATATAAGCTTTTATCTCGATAAAGGTGTTACATTAAAACAAAATCAGTTACCACCATCTACCAGGTCTTGCACACAATTCCGGACTCTTTTCATGCATAGCAACTATTTAAAACCAGTTTTTGTTGTTTTCAATAATAAAACTTATTCTATTTTAAATAAGTGTTTATCCAGTCTCCTACTAATGAACATTTAAGCTTATTTTTATTTTTATCACTGTATTTATTATAAACATTACTGTAAGGAATATGCACATACATATAATGTGGTACACAATCTGAGTTTAATTATAAGATACATGGGTGGGTGGGTTTAAAAAAATGAACATTTTGATGTATATTGAAATACTGCCTCATTTAAAGATGCTTTCCACTTACATTTATTGATATGACAGTAAGGTATGTAACAAAATGTGTTATCTTATTCTATATTAATTTTCTCATCTACTCCATATATTTTTATTTTGCTTGATATTGTGTGCTTCCAAGTTGATAGTTTGAAATAATTTTTCTCAGATTTTAATTTACCTGTTAGGTAAATTTTAACTTTGTTTATATGAGCCTTTTGTTCCTGATTAATAACTGCTAATGAATACCAAGCATAAAAATAGAAAATACTAGCACATCTAAACAACCATTCATCTCATCTCTTTATCAGCAGTGTTCCTGATTTAGTTATTTCTAAATCCATATTATTTTCCCTCTAATTATTCTAGTAATGCTTACCATATTTAATACATTCTCTTAAATATTTGAGGAATTTAGTTGAAAAATAACACACAATTCTTATTTACCCCAGTTTTTTTAAAAATTGAGTGCTGCTGTAGGCAATTTACCAGCTTCCCAGGACTTTTGTTCTGGTTTTGTGTCCTTAGAAATATTTCTTCATTTTATAAATATAGATTTGTTCACCAAAATATCTCTCTTGTTTCAAAAATCTTTATCACTTGTTTACAGGAACATAGGGTTCATTTTACACCTACAGATTCACTTTTTGATATTAAGAGAAGTGTTTTTCCATTATTGCTGTAAATTTCTTTTATTCTTTCTATCAGTTCAGCTCTCTTCTCAATTTTTTTTTTTTACAATGGCTACCATTGTTTGTCTTCCAGTCCTATTAATTTCTTTCTTATTACGTGCATAGCAAGTCTGCATTGACTACAAGCTTATCTGTAGATCTACTGACCTTTGGCCAAAGCTGTGGAATCTGTTAATGAAACCTAAATTGTTGTCAGTCATCACAGGTCCAGATTTGTTTCAGATGTTTAATCCTATCTGCTTAGTTTTGTAGTTACATTAGGACTTTTGATTTGCACCTGAGATGGTAGAACCTGGAGTGGGGAGGGGGATTTGATGGTGCAGCCTAGCCACATAGATTGAATGTGCCTGCATGACCAGCTCACTATAAGAGTTGCCAACACCTGAGCAGATTGGGCTTATTAATACTTCCCTATTTGTATATGTTGTTGGTAGCTTGAGACATGGACTGAGCATGTGTCCTCTTTGACTTGTCATGGAAGGATAAAAATGTCCATGCCTGATGTTGTCAGCCCCTTCCAATGCATATTGTCTCTTTTGCTAGTTGTAAAGCTCTTCCCTAAGTTTAAACTGCTTGCATCTTGTGAGTCTTTTCAGCAATCAAACTCTTAAGGTTAATAATGTGTATGAACACATGACTTTAATAATCCTTATTTCTTCTCAACTCTCATTTCAATGCCCATACCTGTGTTTTCTTCATTATCAACTTTCAATTTCAAATGTCTTACACTCCTTTAATATGTTCATGGTTTTATCTTACAATTATTTCATGATCGTTGACAGATTAACTTAAGTATTTCTCTTACATATTCATCTCATCATTGTTCAATATAATCAATCCATTTCACACTGCATTAACTACACTTGCTCTTTCTGTTTGCTTTACTCACAAGGCAAAACCCAAAGCTCTGCCTATTCTGGACCAATCCTCCATGTTGAACATGGTTTCAGATTAAGGCATGATCTTGCTGACTGGTTTAACTTAAATTTATTATCTAAGATTGCAAGAGAATCATCAGTAATGTTGTTGATCTATTAGACTTGTTTCCTTTCCCCCTCAACTTCCAGCAGCCCTTCCAGTGGATTCAGTTTGTAAATACTAATGCTATTTTAATTTCAAATTAAGAGCATACATAAAGACAAGTTTAGCCATTTCACACTATCAAATATACAAAACTAATATATCTGTACCCACAGACTCTGTCTTCCTTCCTGATATTTTGGTAAAATATGTGAACTTCCCTTGTTTTTACACAAAACCAATCTATTCCTAGGATCATAAACTTAAAGACTTTGCTCCTTCAATTATTCTAACTCATCTATGGATCATAAATATTACCTGATCATTCTCACTAGCCTATACATATCTTAAAAATAAAGCACTATATTTCTCCAAATACTTATATATAAATCTTCACTAATTTTTAGAAACCTTCTCAAATGAGAAGGTATATTCTTATACCACAATGTTCTCTCCTGCCACACTCTTGCAAAACCATTTACTGTAACATATTTTACACATAGTGTACACTGAAAGAAATATGGACCTTCACTAAGAACAAAAATAAATGTGATTGTGAATATTTGTCCATTCTGGGGGTTCCTTGGAGGACTCGGATAAAGATTGGCATTCATTTCATCTATCTCAAGATAGAGCAGCTTTTCAGGTGGCATTTGATAAAAGCATTTGAAGACAATCTACATGCAGTAAGCAACACATAATGGGTCAAGCAGCAGGGAGACCTAAAAGCCTGGGCAGGACAAGGCTGAAGAGTGATATTTTTATTGGTTTAAGGGCCTCCTGGAGCTAACACAAACTTGGGTACCCTGGATTCTTGTGCATGCTCAGTATAGGAAACATGACACAAAGACTGAACTTCTGGCTGATCTTTAAGATCCACCCAAGAAGTAGATGACTGTCAAACAAGAGTAGGGGGCAGCCACATTTAATATGAAGAAGTGCTGCAGCTCACAGCCAATCTGTAAAGAAATGAACAGTTTTTTTTAGGGTTTTATTGTTTTGTTTTTTTTTTTCAGTTCTTGGCATTGAAGGAAATATATGTCAGGTCCTTGGCTGTCTGCTGAGATAAGGAAAAAGAGACCTCAGAAATAGCACATGGAGACTTCTGGGAAGATGGCAGATGAATAAGACATGGGAACCTCTTCTTCTCCAGAAAAATAGCTAGAGGACAGGCGGAAACAGCCCTGAAAAGGATCTTCAGGCAAAGGCTGGACACCACCCAGAGGAGAGAGGGAACCAGGAGGGAAATTGCAAAGACAGACCAGGAGTTAAAAACAGGGGCTGCTACTGCTGGCACCCTCTCCCACATCAAATAAACTTTAGAATTCTCAGGCCTCTGGGCCTGTGACTACAGGCAAAGGGGCTCCAGGGATCTACCATCCCAGGAAAAGAGAGAGAGAGGGACACAGCCTAAATCAGACATAGTTTCTGACCTACAAAGTTGGTGTGCTGTGTCCCATGACCCTACCATGCCAGGTGAGATCACATAGCAGTTTGCCCTGGGAGCCATCAAAGAATTGGAGAAATCTGACCCTTATAAACTCCCTCTCTTCTAGCTGGGAACAATTGTTGAGGATGCCCCAGGAAAGGGGAGAGAGAAGGACACAACCTAAGGCTGACTCAGCTTTTGAGTCACAAATTTGGTCTGCTGTGTTCCAAGAGCCCTTCCAGGCAAGGTGGGGCTGTGCCATTGTTTGCCTTGGAGCATGCAAGTGACTAAAGCTATATAACCCTCCCAATCTCCTCCTCTACTAACAGGGATTGATTGTTGAGGACTTAGAGGGGAGTGGAAATATTTTGTAGCTGAGAAAAAGGAGACGGCTGCCAGAGAAGGCTGGAGAACAGTCTCAGAGAAAGTTTGAATTACAAGTCTCCTAGCCTCCAGACAGGAAGCTCTATCACATTAATCTGGTCTGTGTTGCAACAAATACACTTCGAACAGGCATTTAACTGAGAGCTGCCAAAGAGCACATTCTCCTGGCAAATCAAGGAAGTGCATGCAAGAAAATTTAAAATAAATAGGAGAGGCCTTTTCTGGCCTCTATATGCTCCCTGCCGAAGGCCATAAGAAGAGACTATGCAACCAATTACTTTGCCAGTGTCCAATTTTGGGCAACCAGCAGGAAAATCCTAACAATTCAATTTGAGCCAAAAATCAAAGAGCAGTGGTAACTCACAGCCTCCTGCCACTAAATCCCTATAAAAGAGAAAGAAATTGAGCATCTGAGTAAACTATATCTTAATCAGATGTATAGATATCAGCAAAAAATTACAAGCCATACTAAGAAAATAGAAGACGTGGCCTAAGAAAAGGAATACATCAAAGTGTCAGAAGAGATGCTGAATGTGAGAAAACTAATCAGCAAGATGCACACAAATTTCCAAAATCAAATAATGAGTTGAAAGACAACATACTTAAAGAGATAAATAACATCAAGAAGATATTGAGTGAACACAAAGAAGAATTTGAAACCCTGAAGAGAAAAGTAACAGAGCTCATGGGAATGAAAGACACAACAGGTGAGATAAAAAACACATTGAAGGATGAATAGAATATGACATCACTGATTTGAATTGAGGAAAGTGAGAAGTCTCTGATAACCATTGTCTGAAAGATAGGTTAACAAGGGAGAGAAAGAGAAAAGTAGGTTGCAAGCCATGACCCATATGGACAAAATCTATGGTAAAGTGATAGAGTATAGTTGCATATTGAAGGATAGGACAGATGGGTAATAATATTACTGGGTTTGGTGGTGCAAGGTTAACAGGTGGGTAGATTAGGAAAGGCAGATTAGAATACCCAGGGCATGTAACTATGAATCTTGTCATTCCATGAGTCAAGACAAGGGAGTGTCATGTGCCCCAGGGGGATGGGGAGGCAGGAACAGTAAAGATCAAATTGAGTATTTAGTGGTCATGGGAAATGTTTTTCATTACTTTACAGTAATGGACACAGGACATGGTAAATATCATCAAAATTATTAAACTGTACCATCTAAATTGTAAACTATACTGTAAACCATTGGCAATGTTTAGTTGCTATATTTCACTATATAGCAACAGTTATAACTGTATAACAGTTATAACAATGCTAACATCCATAAAAAAAAAAGTTTTAATACGGGGTGGGGAAGGGGGAGGGAGGTTGGGTATGTGGGTGTCTTTAGTATTCTGTGTGTGACTTTGTTGTGACCTAAAATTTCTTTGAAAATTAAATGAAAATTTGGGAGATACTGGGGAATGAGAGGGGGAAGGTGTCATGGGACACTGGACATCCGATAATGTAGTGATAAAAGGAAAAAAGAATAATTTTTTAAAAAGGAATTTTTTTTAGTTTTTTCCCATTTTTTAAAATGTCTCAATCCACTAATAGTATTTTATTTTTAGTTTTTTTTTTCTGAGTTTCTTTGTATTTTATCTCTTGCATTTAAGTTTATCATTATTATTTCATTTTCCTATTAATTGTTTTTGGTTATTATATGGGCTTCATCTTCAAGGAAGGTTTAGATCACAGAAGGGTTACAACAGGGGCAGCAGAGGATCATTGTTGGGGGGTGTCTGGGATGGGGAATTCATGGGAGGAAGTTCATCTGAATATAAATGAAAGATATATAAAATTATTCAAATGATCAAAGGATGGGGCATGGTCATGGTGGGTAGACAATCACTCAATAAATGAGGGAATCTGAATTCCCAGGCTGGAGAGCTCTGCCACATCTCCAAGGGAGCAGCAACATTCCGCTGAGTGCAGGGGCAGTGTCTGGCAAAAGAGGATGGCCCACTGATGGGTTCTTGTTATTGATGACTAGCCTTATGAGTCTTTGCTCTTGTAATTGAAACTTAGCCTACTGTTATGGGGTGCCTAAGGGTTGCCACCTGAAAGGCTCCTTGTTACTCCAATGTGGCCTTTCTCTAAGCCACACTCAGCACATGAATGCATTACCTTCCCCCCAACATGGGACATGATTCCTGGGGATGAGCCTCCCTGGCAATGAGGGATTACTACTAAGTGCGAACTGGCAACACGATTGGGAAAAGACCTTGAATAAAAGGGGGAAAAGGTAAAGAGAAATGAGTTCATGTGGCTAAGAAACTTCAAAGAGAGTTGGTAGTTCATTCCAGAGGTAATGCTTACGCACACCTCAGAAGGGTCTCATAGAACACCAAAGTGGATATCACCCTACACAGAGGGGCTCATGAGGGCTCTGGAGACACCCAGGTCCTATATAAGGGGTGATAGCCCCAGAGATTGATGTCTTATCAGTGGGCTTTACTTTGGAATCTTTCCTCCTAAGAGTGACAGAGTGGACTCAAATAAGTCCTCCCTGCACATGGTCCATCAGTCCTTTCTATTCAAACCTATATGTGAAGCTAGTGTTTTTAGGTGTACTTCCAGAGACTGGAGCCTCTGGCCTACCTATGTACCAGCTGTGCCTGGAATCTCGGGGAGCTGCAACTCTTACTGGACAGTTCAATGGGCTCACCCAAGTCACCTGGTGAGGAGACGATGATGGACAATGGCCATCCCAGGGAATGGAGAGAGCTTCCAGCTACAGGCAGGATAATCCCATCCACCATATCCATGGGATATAAGCCCCTCCTCACTTGGAGGTGAAGTGAACATCACCATCACAAACTCATCAGGAGTGGGGGAAGAGCTATGGTCTAGAGTGGATTTAATGGTATTCTGTTGTAGACATATTGTGATTCAAGCAATGGAAGAAATTATTACAGTGAGGTGGAGCCAGTGGCCACTAGATGCTTTCAGGGCAGGGAGTGGAAGGGTAGTTGTAATACAGGGGCTTTTTCAGGACATCCAGGTTGTCCTGAGTGACATTGTGGCAACGGATATGGGCCACTTTACATCAGCATATACCATGCAGAACTGTGTGGGAAAGAGTGTGGTCTACGATGTGAACTGTGGTCTATGCTTACTGGCAAAGCCCCATGATGTGTTTATCCATTGTAGGTGAAGTGCCACACTAATGAAAGATGTTTATGTGGGATGTTATGGGAGGTGTAGGAGGTGGGGAACATGGGAGTCCCTGTAATTTCTGTGTAACATTTAGGTAATCTAAGCACCTTTAAAAAAAAAATATATATATATATATATAACATTTATTTAAGCAAATGCCCATATATGCATATATATTTATATATCATTTTACAAATATTGGTTTTTATTGTGAAAAATTTGATTTTTACCGACAATAAAAAATAAAAAATAAAAAAAAACCATTTGAAGCATACAACAGCAGACTCAAAATGATAGAAGAAAGAGTAAGTGATACTGAAGACAGAACAGCTAAAATTAAAGAGAGAAAAGAAAAGAGAGAGAAAAGTGTGGAAAAAATTGAGCAGGGGTTCAGAGAATTGAATAACAACACAAAAAGCAAAAACATATGTGCCATGGAAGTTCCAGAAGAAGAGAAGGGAAAAGGGGCAGAAAGAGTATTTGAGGATATAATAGCTGAAAATTTCCCAACACTCACAAAAGAAATGAACTTACATAACTAAGAAGTACACCCTACCCGAATCAGAATACATCCAAATTGACCTACTCCAAGACACATACTACTCCAAATGTCAAATGTCAAAGATAAAGAGAAAATTCTCAGAGCAGCAAGGGAAAAGCAAACCATCACATACAGGGGACGTCCAGTAAGACTTAGCGCAGATTTCTCTTCAGAAACCGTGGAGGTGAGAAGACAGTTGTATGATAAATTCAGGAACCTGAAAGAGAGAAACTGCCAGTTATGAATTCTTTATCTAGCAAAATTGTTCTTCAAATATGAGGATGAGTATAAAATATTCACAAACAAACAGAAATTTTAAAATTTTGCAAAAAAGAATCGACCTTTGCAGGAAATACTAAAGGAAGCCCTAGAACCTGAAAGAAAAAGACAGGAGAGAGAGGCTTAGAGGAAAGTATAGAAGAAAAAATAGCAGAAAGGATAACCAAAAGGGTAAAAAAGCAGACAAAAAATGAGATGACATTTGAAAACCAAAAAATAAAATGTAGGAAGTAAATAGTGCATTTACAGTAATATCATTGAATGTGAATGGATTAAACTCCCTAATCAAAAAATACAGATTGATGGAATGAATAAAAAAACATCAGCCATCTATATGCTGCTTACAAGAAACTCACCTTAGAACCAGGGATACAAACTGGCTGAAAGTGAGAGGTTGGAAAAAGATACTCCACATGAATAGTAACCAAAAAAGAGCAGGGGTAGCTATATTAATATCAGACAAAACAGACTTTAAATGCAAAAAAATTATAAGAGATACAGAAGGCCATTAAATATTAATAAAAGGGACAATCCACCAAGAAGATATAACAGTAATAAATATCTACGTACCTAACCAAGGTGCCCCAAAATGCATGAGATATTCTCTGGCAAAGCTGAAGAGAGAAATAGACATTTCAACAATAATCATTGGAGACTTCAACACCACACTCACATCATTAGATAGAACAACTACACAGAAGATCAACAAGGAAACAGAGAACTTGACAATGTGATAAAAATGTTAGACCTAACAGACATATACAGAACACTGCATCTAAACTCAGTGGGCATTTAGGGCTATAAATTCAGAATTCTTTCTCAAGTGCCCATTGTTCTCAAGTGCCCATGGTTCTTTCTCCAGGATAGACCACATGTGAGGGCACAATTCAGTACTCAATAAATATAAAAGGATTGAAATTATACAAAGCACCTTCTCAGATCATAATGGAATGAAACTGGAAATGAATAATAGACAGGAAAAAAGTAAATTTACAAATGTGTGGAGGCTGAACAACACACTCCTAGATAATCAATGGGTCAAAGAAGAAAACTGCAGGTGAAATCAGTATATATATTGAGACAAATGAAAACAAGAACACAATGTATCAACACTTATGGGATACAGTGAAAACAGTCTTGAGAGGGAAATTTATAGCCCTAAATGTCTATATTAAAAAAGAAGAAAGTGCTAAACTCAAAGAATTAACTGAACATCGAAAGAAACTAGAAAAAGAACAGCAAACCACCCTACAGCAAGCAGAAGGAAAGAAATAATAAAGATTAGAGCAGAAATAAATGAAAATGAGAGCAAAAATAGAGAAAATCAACAAAACCAAAAGCTGGTTCTTTGAGAAGATCAATAAAGTTGACAAACCCCTAGCTAGACTAACAAAGAAAAAAAGAGAGAAAATGCAAATCAATACAATCAGAATTGAAAGTGGGGAGTGTAGACCTTGGAAAATTTGATGTAATTATGAATTCAAAAAATATATATTGGATTATGCTTGTAAACTGATCTGTTAATCTGAGCATGATTAAGTTATGATTAAGGCATTGACTGGACCATGTCAGTAGGGCATTCAGCCCCACGCCTTGGTGGGTGGGGGAATCAAATATAAAAGGCAAGGCAAAGGACAGATGGAGCAGTATTGATGTTGGAGTTTTGATGTTGGAGAGAAGGCCCCAGGAGAAAGGAAGCAAGCCATTTGCCTAATAGTCTACAGCTGACCTTGTGGAGGAAGCAGAGGTAGTGAGCCTGGAGAGAAATGCAGCCCCGAGAAGAGAGGAACCCAAGAAGCCTGAACCCTGGCAAACATCAACAGCTGTCTTGCTGTAACACATAGCAATGGAATTTGGTGAGGGAAGAAACTTATGCTTTATGGCCTGGTAACTGTGGAATTCTAACCCATATAAATACCCTTTATAAAGACCAACCAATCTCTGGTATTTCACATTAGCACCCCTTTGGCTGACTAACACAGAATTTGGTACCGAGGAGTGGGAAGTGCTTTTGCAATTACCAAAAAAATTGGAATGGTTTTGTAAATGGGTAAGGGGTAATTTTTGGAGGAATTGTGAAATGCTTGATGGAAAAGGCCCAGATCTCTTTGAAGAAACTGTTGATGGCAATATGGATGCCAAAGAGACTTTTTATGATGCCTTAGAAGTAGATGATGAAACTATTATTGGAAACTGGAGGAAAGGTTTTCCATGTTTTAAAGTTGCAGAAAACTTAGCAAGATTAACTCCTGGTGTTATACGGAAGACAGAATTTGAAAATGACGAACTGGTGCATTTAGCTAAAAAACTTTCCAAGGTAAACTCAGAGAATGTGGTTTGGCTTCTCCTTACAGCTTATAGCAAAATACTAGATGAGTGAAATACACTAAGGACTGAACTTTTGGGCCCAAAGCAATCAGAAAATGATTCTGGAACTTCCAAGTTTCTGAAAATCAAGGTTCCAGATGAAAGTGCCCCATTTGAAGACTTAGCTAAACTTGTACATCAGAATTGAAGATGCTGTTATCTCAGAAAAACTTGTGGAAAGTCTTACTGTCTGAAGTCTTGGACCCCTGCTCCTGCCTGCTAAACCAACAAAGTTTTTGAGAGAGCTGTATGAACAAAACCACTGCCAGCTTGGACAAGAAAGGACATGGAAAGGAGACATTGAAGTAAAAACAGATTTAAAGAGAAAACCGTGGAAGCTGAGATCAGGAAATAAGACATCTCCTTGGGCCAAGAGAGGAGCTCCACCCATGTGTACAGAGAGGGTGAGTTTGCCCCAGCAGTTGAAGAGGGTGGATGTTCCCACCCTATATTCTGAAAGAGTTTTGCTGCCCCAGAGTGCAGAGAGGGTGAGTTTGCCCCAGCAATTGAAGAGGGAGGATGTTCCCACCCAATGCTCAAGAATAATTTTGCTGTCCCAGGGTACAGGGAGGGTGGAGCACATTCTTCAAAGATAAGGGCAGTTAAGGTCAGCACCCCATATGTATGAGAGGGGTGCTCCTGTCCCCAGTGGGTTAGAGAAGCAAGGTGGTCAACCCATTGCTCTGAGAGGGTTGAACCTGTATGCTAAAGGTTAGGGGGAATGTTGTCTTCACCTCACTGTACTAGGGCAGCTAAGACTCTAACCCAAAGATTGGGTAAGGTGTGGCAATTACCCCAACACAATTGGAGGGTCAGGTCTAGAGTTTGGTGGACACCCAGTGGCTTGATGAAGGTGGAACCAAGAAAATGACTGTTGGGCAAGACTGTGGAAAGGGTGGGTACCCATGTGGTCCCAAAGAGAAGAACCAATCATCTTAAGAATGACTCTCAGACTTTGAAATCGAATGGACGATGACTTTCAGGTTTACTGAACAGTAGAGGACCCATTACTCATGTTTAACATCCTAGTTTCTCCTTATGAGAATGAAAATGTTTATACTTTGTCTTTCCATTTGTGTATTGGAAGCAGTTAAATGGCTTTGTAAGTTTCAGAGGTCCAAAGCAGATGGGATTTTGCCTGAAGACAAAGTGTATTTCTTTAAACTGATTATGACATGATTTTGAACTTTCGTTGTCACTGATTTAAGTTTTTTTGAATATTGTAATGTAGTTTTGGAATCCAGAGGGTGGAGTGTAGCCGTTGGGCAATTTGATGTAATTATGAATTCCAAAATTGTTTATTGGATTATGCTTGTAAACTGGTCTGTTACTCTGGGCATGATTAAGTTATGATTAAGGCATTGTCTGGGCCATGTCAGTAGGGTGTTCAGTCCCACCCCTTGGTGGATGGCGGAATCAAATATAAAAAGCAAGGCAAAGGACAGAAGGAGCAGTTTTGATGTTGGAGAGAGGGCCCCAGGAGTAGAGAAGTGAGCTGCCCGCCTGATAGTCTACAGCTAACCTTGTGGTGGAAACAGAGGACCTTAGCTCAGAGAGAAATGCAGCCCCAGGAAGAGAGGAACCCAAGAAGCCTGAACCCTGGCAAATGTTGGCAGCTGTCTTGCTCCAACACGTGGCAATGGGCTTTGGTGAGGGAAGAAACTTATACTTTATGGCCTGGTAACTGTGCAATTCTACCCCAAATAAATACCCTTTATAAAGACCAAACAATCTCTGGTATTTCTCATTAGTACCCCTTTGGCCAATAGAGGGGGAGTTACAAATGACCCTACAGAAATAAAAAGATTCATAAGGGGATATTATGAGAAACTATATGCCAACACACTAGACAACCTAGATGAAATGGACAAATACCTAGAAACGCACAACCAACCTACACTGGTGCTACAAGAAATTAACAAACCAATCACATTTAAGGAGATTGAATCCATCATCAAAAATCTCCCAGGAAAGATAAGTCCAGAACCAGATGGCTTCACAGGTGAATTCTACCAAGCATTTAGAAGAGAATTAGGACCGATCCTGTTTAAACTCTTCCAAAAATTGAAAAGGAGGGAAAATTAACCCAACACATTTTATGAAGCCAACATCACCCTAATACCAAAGACAGATAAAGATACTACAAGAAAAGAAAATTACAAACTAATCTCACTAATGAACATAGATGCAAAAATTCTCAACAAAATACTTGCAAATCAAATCCAACAGCATATCAAAAGACGTATACATCACGACAAAGTGGGATTTATTCCTGGTATGCAAGGTTGGTTTAACATAAGAAAATCAACCAATGTAATATACCACATTAACAAACTGATGGAAAAAAACAACATAATCATCTCAATTGACGTAGAAAAGGCATTCAACAAAATCCAGCATACTTTTTTGAGAAAAATACTTCAAAAGATAGGAATATAAGGAAAATTCCTCAATATGATAAAAGACATATATGAAAAGCTCACAGTCAACATCATACTCAATGTGGAAAGGTTGAAAGCTTTCCCTCTAAGACCGGAAACAAGACAAGGATGCCCACTGTCACCATTGTTATTTAATATTGTACTAGAAGTTCTAACTAGGGTAATTGGACAAGAAAAAATAAAGGAATCCAAATAGGAAAAGAGGAAGTAAAACTCTGTTTGCAGATGACATGATCCCGAACTTAGAAAATCCTTATGTATCCACTACAAAGCTACTTAAGCTAATAAATGTGTTCAGTAAAATGGCAGGATAAAAATCAACAGGCAAAAATCAGTAATGTTTTTGTACACTGGTACTGAAAATTCTGAAGAAGAAATCGGGAAAAATTCTATTTTCAATACCACAAAAAAGACTCAAGTATCTAGGAATTAATTTAACCAAAGAAGTACTGGACTTATATGCAGAAAACTACAAAATAATGCCAAAAGATATTTTAAAAGACCTAAACAAATGGAAAGACATTCCATGTTCATGGATTTAAAGAATAAATATTGTGAACATGACAGTCTTACCTAAACTGATTTATAGATTCAAGGCAATACCAATCAAAATCCTAACAGCTTACTTTACAGAATTAGAGAAGGCAATTATCAAATTCATTTGGAAGGGTAAGTACACCCAAATAGCCAAAAACATTCTAAAAAAGAAGAACAAAGTGGGAAGAATTTCACTGCCTAATGTTGAAACATATTACAAAGCTACAGTGGTCAAAACAGCATGGTACTGGCATAAAGATAGACACATCAATCAATGGATTAGATTTGAGAACCCAGAAATAAACCCTCACCTATATAGTCAACTGTTTTTTGATAAACTTACCAAGTCCATGTTAACAGGACAAAACAGTCTCTATAAGAAATGGTTTTGGGAGAACTGGATATCTACAACCAAACGAATGAAAGAGGACCCCATCTCACCCGCTATACAAGAATCAACTCAAAATGGATCAAAGTTCTAAATATAAAAACCAGCCCCATAAAACTACTAGAAGAAAATATAGGGAAACATCTTCAAGACATTGTGGTAGGTGGTGGTTTCTTGGACCTTAAACCCAAAGCATGTGCAACAAAAGAAAAAATAGGTAAATGGAAGTTCCTCAAAATTAAACACTTTTGCACATCACAGGACTTTGACAAAAGAATGAAAAGGCAGTCAACTCAATGGGAAAAAATATTTGGAAATCACATATCTGATAAGGGTTTAATATCCAGGATATATAAAGGGATGTTACAACTCAACAGTAAAAAGACAAATGACCCAATTAAAAAATGGGCAATAGAATTAAATATACCTTTGTCCAAAGAAGAAATACAAATGGCAAAAAAACACATGAGGAAATGCTCAACATCACTAATCATTAGGGAAATGCAAATGAAAACAACAATGAGATATCATTTCACACCTATCAGAATGGCCACTATTAAAAAGACAGAGAACTACAAGTGTTGGAGAGGATGTGGAGAGACAGGAACACTTATTCACTCTTGGTGGGAATACAGAATTGTACAGCCACTGTGGAGGACTGTTTGGCAGTTCCTAAAGAAGTTGAACATAGACTTGCCACATGACCTGGCAATACCACTACTGGGTATATACCCAGAAGATCTGAGAGTAGTGACACAAACAGACAACTGCACACTGATGTGCATAGCAACATTATTCACGATTGCCAAAAGTTTGAAACAAGCCAGGTGTCCATCAACAGATGAATGGATAAACAAACTGTGGTCTAGTCAAACAATGCACTATTATGCAGCTATAAGAAGAAATGAAGTCATAAAGCATATGACAACATGGATGAACCTGAAGGACATTATGCTGAGGGAAGCAAGCCAGACACAAAAGGACAAATACTGTATGATGGTGTGACTATGAACCAAATATGTTGTGTAACATATTGTTTGATTCAAAAAATTTTTATATGTATCCAGTACATTTAATTGAGATATGTATGTATTTGTTCATCTGTGTTTACTTTTTAGTTTTTAATTGTTCATATATTCAATTATTAAATGTACATAATAAAAGGAAAAAAAAGAAAACAAAAGAAATAGCACATGACAATGAATACAGTTTTTTTCAAAAATAGTTGTAAATGTCACAAAACAGACAACTGCAGCCACTTGTATTTACATGGAAACATATTTATGACAAAATAAGAAATACTCATAACAATACATGCATCATCTCTGCAGCTAGGCACAAGGTCATATTGGTATTTATAAATACTTTTTTTTCCACTGGTCATTCCATATTCCCTTTGCCCTCAAAATACACCTCACTTGGATATGTTTCTTTGTCTGGTAGGGTAATCTAAATATGCATTATTCTTGGTTCTTTGTTTATTCTTCCTTTGCTTTTTAATTAGAGAAGTTGTAGGTTTATGGAAAAGTCATGAATAAAATACAGAGTTAGCGTATGCCATCCTATTATTAACAACTTGCATTAGGTTGGTACATTTTTTACACTTCATTGAAAGGTTATCGACTACAGAAGTTTCACCATTTGCATGGTGCAGTCCTATGCTTGCTTGTGTTTTTATTTTATTTTTATTCTAACATATATACAACCTAGACTTTCCCCTTTTTAAAAATACTGACATATACAATTAAGTGTTGTTAATTATGTTCATTTGTACTACCATCGTCACATCATTACCAAAATTTAAGATCAAACCAATTAGAAATTCTGTACATTTTAAGCATTAACTCCTCATTCCCTAGCTCATCCCATCCCCTGGTGACCAATATTCTCACTCTGACTGTATGAGTTTACTTATTCTGATTATTTAATAAAGGTGAGATTGCACAATACATGTATTTTTGTGGCTGGTTCATTTCACCCAACTTGACGTCTTTAAGGTTCACCCAGTTATTGTACTTTTCAGAATTTCACTTCTTTTTCCATCTGAAAATGTTCTGCTGTATGTATATACTACATGTTATTCATTTTTCGTTTTTTTTTTTTTAAATATCTTAAGAGTACAGATTTTAAAAAAATACAAATCTATTAAAATGCATATCACCTTTGGGAAAACAATATTAAAACTGGCTGTTTTTTTCCCAATAAGCTCTTCTCAGGCTCAGAAAACAAGATATCGCCTCCGGAAAAGCTGTAAATTAAATTCCCCAATGCCACAAGCTATGCGTTTGGAAGTTTCACCCCAGACTTTATGAACTGTGCTTTTACATTTGAAAAAAGATTACAACAGTGCATTCTTCAAAGAGGGTCTGTACAGGGTTCAGACCCCGGAGGGGATGAGGGGTAAAGATCCACCTCTGGGGGCTGCGCGAAGGGAGCAGCCTCACCAGGCAGGGAGCGGCGGAGTTCTAGTCCTGCGCAGGACCCTCGGGAGGGCCGCCCCTTGTGCCGGTGCTCCCACTTGTTCCCGGCCCCCGTGTTGGGCGCGGGCGCGGGTGCGGTTCAGCTGGTCCCCATGCGCCTCCTGCAGGCTCTCGGGTGTAATCCTGCCGCTCGTAGTCGCGGTGGGTACTTTCCGGTGGTTCCTAGCAGGCGGCGGCGGGCGAGCCCCTACATGGTAGGCGACAATCAGAGGGTCCCACGCGAAGCCCAAGGTGCGCTCAGGGGCTGGCGGCCTGCGGGGGAGACCAAGAGTCAGCGCCCGGGGCCGCTCCTGGACCCTCTCCCTCTCCCGGGGACTCGCCGCCAGGTAGCAGGGGGAGATCGTGCTCCCCGCTCTCCTCCCTTGACATTCCGGTACCCTGGAGCGCCCTGGCAGGGTCCTAGTGCTGCCGCTGGCAACACCAGACTCCTTGGCCGGGGAGCCGCTCTCCTTGGCCCAGGGCTGGGCGGCTGGCGGCTCTGTCTGGCAGACGCGGAGCTGGAGGCTGGTGAGGGGATCGCCCACACCGGGGTGGGGCGCGGATCAGAGCGGACAATGGCGAGGCCTGGCTCAGAAGGAATGACTTCTCCAGGGCATCCCAGGGGGCAGACTAGACAGGAACTCCCCACAGAGCTCCCAGGCTCCTCCTGCGTGTGTTGGGTGAGGGGTCCCTTTAGCCCCCTGGGTTCCTGCGGAGTTCCTGGAAAAACCATGGTCAACAATCGTCACCCCTTCCCCTTCCCTAATTTATTGTGTAAATTTCATAGATTTGCTTATAATCCTTTTTATTTCTGTAAGATCAATAGTGACATCAACATTTTCATTTCTGATTTTAGTTGTGTCTTTTTTCCTTTGTGAGTCTACTCTTGTTAATTTTATTGTTTTTTAAAAATCACCAACTTTTTGTTTTGTTTATTCTCAATTGTTTTTCTACCTTATTTTATTTATCTCTTCTCTAATCTTCCTTCCTTCTGATAACTTTGGGTATACTTGGTTCTTCTTTTTCTAGTTCAGCATGGCAAGCGAGGTTCTTAATTTGATATCTTTCTTCCTTTTTACTATAGGCTTTCACAGCTATAAATTTCCGTCTGAGAATCGCCTTCGCTGTATCCCGTAAATTATGGTATGCTCTGTCTTGGTTTTTATTCATGTCTAAGTATTTTCTGATTTTCCTTGTAAAGAAAAAATTACTATATGTTATTTACCCATTCATACGTTGTTGGACACTTGTATTGTTTTTGGCATTTGTGAATAATGCTGCTATGAACATCAGTGTGCAAATATCTCTTGAAGTCCTTGCTTTCAAAACTTTTGTGTTTATACCTAGCAGTGGGTTTGAGGGGTCAAATGGTAATTGTTGTTTCCAGAAGCTTTTGTAAAACAATTTATCATCTCCCTACTTCCATTTTATTTTCTGTAAAGTGCTGGAGAAGACCATGGATGTATCTAAAACTGATGTTGCTGGTAGGATTAATTTGATAAGAACTTGCTAATATTTGTGAGGTTTCTTTAGCAAAGCCAAATAAAAATAGTATGCCATTTTATTCATTCTTTATTTTTGTCACTTAGAGATTTTAGACTCAAGTGAGATTTTAGAACTTGAGTACTTTGCTCAGCTTTGTAAGGCAGAAATAAATGAAAAGTCTCTAGCTAGAAAAAAGATTATTTTGAATCATGTCTTTAATTGAACTTACACAAAAAACCTGTCCCAAATCAATGACAAAATGCTGAATTCAGATTTTTTGTGCATGTAATGTAAATAAATGTATATTACGCGATATATACCATTTTATATCCACCATATCCTTAGTATTGTAATATTTGGTCCTTTAAGAATGAGTTTTGTTCACACTGTGATAAAATTGAAAGAAAGTTAGAGTTGATTGATATTCATAATCCTTGCAGTTTAGGCATGATAATATTTTGTTATCATTTTTATCTCTCTAGATTTTCTGAGCAACTGAATTTATCCAGAAAATTTTCACACATTTAAGTCAGTTAGATCAATTTGAGAAATAACCAATATTGTTTTAATACTTGTCCTTTTGTGTTATTGTAAATATGTAGGCTTTGCTAACATAAATAAAATTCCACTTAATAATTCCTACATTAACGAAAAGTGGCTAGCTCTTGATGGGACATCACATTCAACCCTGGAACATTTTTAAACACTTTGCCGAAAGTGATTTATAGATTCAATGCAATCCCAATAATAATTCCAACGACTTTCTTTGGTGAAATGAAAAGCCAATCATCAGATTTGTATAGAAGGGTAAGGTTTCTCAATAGTCGCAAACATCTTGGGAAAGAAAAATGAAGTTGCTTGACTTGTACTTCCCAATCTTAAAGATAATTACACAGCCTTAGTAATCAAAACACCATGGTACTGTCATAAGAAGAGACATTCTCACCACTGAAATTGAATTGTGAGTTCAAATGTCAACCCTCATATTTATCGCCAACCGATGATTCACTCTCTGGGGATATAATAGTTTCTCCAAAAGTGATCTGGGGAAAACTCGATGTCCATGTACAAATGAATGAAGATGGTTCTCTACTTCTCACCATATACAGCAACCAAATCAAAATGGAACAAAGACGTAAATATAAGAGCAAGAACCATGTAGTTCTCAGAAGAAAGCACAGGGAAGCAACTACAGGATCTTTTGTTAGGCAATAGTTTATTTACTTCCATACTCAAAGCACAAGCAAAAATTTAAAAAAAAATGGTAAATGGGACTTCCTCAAGCTTTAAAACATTTGCTCCTCAAAGGATTTTACCCTGAAAGGAAAATACAAATTACACAATGGGAGAAAATATTTGAAAATCACATATTGAGTAAAGGCTTAATATCCAGAATATATAAAGAAATTCCACAATTCAACATTAAAAAGACCCATGAGCCCAGGAAAAAATGGGCAAAAGACTTGAACATTTTTCCAAGGAAGATACACAAATACCCAGATAACACATGAAAAGATGCTGAGCAACCTTAGCCATTGGGGAAATACAAATCAAAGCACAATGTTTAGTCTTCTAATCCTTGAACACAAATGTCCTTCCATTTATGTAAGTCTCTCTTGATTCTTTTAGCAATGTTTTGTAATTTTCTGTGGGGAAGTCTTTTACATTCTTTGTTCAATTTGTTCCTAGGTATTAGATTCCTTTAGTTGCTATTGTGAAAGGAATTTTTCTTGGTTTCTGCTTTTGATTATGAATTACTAGTATATAGAAGCACTACTGAATTTTGAGTGTTGATCTTGTACCCTGCCACTTAGCTGAATTCGTTTATTAGTTCCAGTAGCTTTTTTTGTGGATTTTTCAGGATTTTCTGTATATTGGATTAGGTCATCTTCAGTAAAGGAAAGTGTTATTTTTTTCCTTTGCTATTTCAATGCCTTTTATTTTTCTTGGGCAATTTCTCTGGCTAAACTTCCAGGACAGTGTTGAATATAGTGGTGGCAGTGTGCATCATTGTTTTGTTCCTGATCTTAGAGAGAAAGCTTTTATTCTTTCACTATAGAATATGTTGTTAACATGGAGTTTTCATAAATGTCTTTTAACATGTTGAGGAAGTCTCCTTCTATTCCTTGTTTACTATGCATTTTTATCAAGACGGGTGCTGGAAGTTGTCAAATGCCTTTTTTGCATCAATTGAGATGATCCTGTTTTTTTCGTTTGTTGTTTTAATGTCATATATTACATTCATTGATTATATTAAACCACCCTCACATACTCGTGATGAATCAAATTTTACTACAAAGTGTAATTCTTTTTATGTGCTGTTGGATTTGTTTTGCTAGTATTTTGAGGATTTTTCAGTTATACTCACAAGGTGTACTTATTTGTAGTTTTATTTTGGTATCTTCATCTGGTACTGGAATGAGGAATATAAATGTATGCACAGTAAAAAATATGGCTTATGTAATATTAACATCTAATATATGAAGTGTAACCATGCCAAATATGGATGTATGCTTTGGCCTGATAGAATGAATTAGGGAGTGTTCCCCCCTATTCAATTTTTTGGAAGAGTTTGACCAGGATAGCATTTTTTTTTATCCATTTATTTTGGTGGATATTTGGGTTATTTCTACTTTTTTGCTATTCTGAAAAGTGCTGCTGTGAACATTTGTGTCCACATATCATCTCTATTTTTTAAACCTTCACTTTTAAAAAATTTGCGGTGTTGTGGGTTAAAACAATCATGCATACCATACAGGATTCCCATACATTGCCCCACCACCAAAAGCTAATATTGTTGTGACACATTTGTTACAAATGATGGAAGAACATCATCATAATATTAGTCTTTTCCATAGTCCATAGCATATATTTGGTTTATTTTCCCACAAACTTTCCTCTTTTTAACACCATATATTAGTATTGTATATTTATTATAGTTCATAAGAGAATGATCTCATATTTGTACCATTAACCATAGTCCATGATTCACTGTTATATGATCCCATGCATTGTACAATCCATCTAAGTGTACACTCAGTGGCTCTCAGTTTAATCACAGAGATGTGCTCTTATTATTCAAGTCCATTACAGAATGTTTTTTTAAATATACTTTTTAATTTTAAAAGATATTTAGATTACATAAGTGTTACATAAAATATATTGGAGATTCCAATATGCCCTGCTCCCTACCCTTCCCACATTTTCCCACATTAACAACATCCTTCATTAGTGTGGTACCTTTGTTACAATTGATGAACACATTTTGGATCATTGCCACTAAGCATGGATTATAGTTTACATTGTAGTTTACACTCTCTTCCGCAAAAATTTGTAAGTTTTGACAAGATATATAATGGCCTGTATTTGTCATTGCGGTGTCATTCAGGACCATTCCCAAGTCCAGAAAATGGCCCCATATTACACCTGTTTTTCCCCTCTCCCTGCCCTTAGAACCTCCATTGGCCACTTCCTCCACATCAATGATAAAAGTTCTGGCATTTTTAGAATCACAATAAGTCTATAGTAGAATACCAGTAAGTCTTCTCTAGTCCATCATTCATTCCCCAATCTTGAGGATTTTGGAATGGTGATGCCCACTCCACCTCTAATTAAGAGGGGGCTTAGATCCCATGGGGCGGTTGGATGGCACTGTATTGATTGCAGTTGCAGATGCTCTTGGTTCCTTGGTATGGTAATTGTCCATCATCATCTCCTTGTGAGTTGTTCTGGGTGAGGCCAATGAACTGAAGAGTAGGTGTTGCAACTCTGTTGAGATTCAGGGCCTAGCTGGCACATGGACAGCCCAAGATTTAAGTCTCTTGGACATACACCTGTCAACTTGAGTACTAACTATAGGTTCAAATAGGAGTGTAGAAGAACCATGTGTAGGGAAACCACAACCGAGTCCAACTCTGTCACACTGAGGAGCATGAATTCCCATTAGGGCCCACTGGCAGGGCACGAAACTCCTGAGATGTCTGCCCTGCCTATGGTGTCTGGATGTCTCCAGGGCCCTCAGGATTCCTGCTATTTGAGGCAATATTTATTTTGGCAGTCAATGAGATCCTGCTGAGACATGCATAAGCGTAACATCTGGAATGACCTCCAGACTCACTTTAAAGTCTCTTAGCCATTTAAACTCATTTGTCATTATCCTTTCCCCCTTTTGTTCAAGGTCTTTTTCCAGCTGCATTGTTAGTTGGTTCTTGGTAGTAATCCCTTGATGCCAAGGAGGCTCAACACCGGGAGTCATGTCTCACACTGGGGGGAAGGTTATGTGTTTATATGCTGAGTTTGGCTTAAAGAGAGGTCAATGTGAGCAACAAGGAGGCTCTCAGGAGGTAACTTTTAGGTACCCTATAATACTAGGCTAAGTTTCAATTTCAAAAGTAAAGTTTCCTAAGTATAGTCCTCAATATCAAGGGCTCATCAATGGTCCATCCTCCTTCACTAGTCACTGCCCCTATACTCAGCATTCTTGCTATCTCATTAGAGAATGTGGCAGAGCACCCCAGGGTTGGAATTCAATATTTTTTCAGTTATTGTGTGACTCTCCACCCACCATGACAATGCCCCATGAACACTTGAACACACTTACATGCCTTATAGGTGTGCCCCAGGTGGACCTCCTCCCATGTATACCCCATCATTGACATGTCACGCCAATGAAATTCCTTGCCACAGTTGTAACCCTTCTGTGATCTAAAACTTCTTCAAAAATGAAGCCAACAGAATAGCCAAATATAATTCTTAAAAAATGAAATAATGATAGTTTTTAAAAAAACATATAAAATACAAAAATTTTAAACAAAATTGAAATAAAAATAAAATAAAATTTAAAATTAAAAAATGTTTGACATTATGTCTTTTATCACTCTAAAATCTGTTGTCTTTTTTATGGAGTGATATTTTCTTCCATTCACTCCCCCAGTGTCTTATTTTTTTTTTTCATTTTGTCTTCAAAGAAGATTTAGGTTACAGAAAAGTAATGTACAGAATATAGGGGATTCCCAAATACTCAACATCCTCCTACATTTCCCCTTTTCCCTGTAAAGTAAATTTTATATGTGGATGATATATTTGTTACAAGTGATATACAAATAATGAAACATTGCTACTAACTGTGGTCAATTTACATTATGGTTTACATTTGGAACATACACTTTTATAAAGTGTGTGCTGAAAATTTAACATGTTTTGTGTCTATCATTGCAAGATCATGTAGAACACTTCCATTGCCCCAAAAATGCCCCATGTTCCATGTATTCTATTCCTTCTTCCCTCTCCCCTCGGGACCCAAGACAACCACCAAGCTTCACTTCTTGAAGAACAAAATTTTTAGTTACATGCAGCAACATTGAGGGCTTGACAAACTGCCTGTCCTCCCCTATTAGGCGCTACTTATGCTCTCGAGAGTCTTCTGCCCCTCTATCTGACAACATAGCAGGACTCTCCAGGATGGGAGTCCAATAAATTCCCATTCCTTATGTGGGTCTCCACACACTAATATAACACACTATGACAAGAAGAACACTCACACACTCCCTACTGCCTGCTCCAGCTGTGCCCTGTCTCACATGCACCCCACATCCAACACCCTAAGTTAGTAACCCTCCCCTGCCATATTTGCCAAAAGAAAATTCCCAATGTTTTAATTTCAACCACATTCCCATAAATCCAGTGTTCCACTGCTCACTCCCCAACCCTCCCCCCCAGTTCCATGGACAGTCCAACACTTGTAGTCCTCTGTTTATTTAATAGCCTCCAGTCTAATGGGTGTAAGATGATATCTCATTGGGATTTTGATTTGCATTTCCCTGATAGCTAGTGACATTGAGCATCTTTTCATGTGCTTTTTAGCCATTTGTATTTCTTCTTTGAAGAAGTATCTATTCAAATCACCTGCCCATTTTTTAAGTGGGTTGCTTGTCTTTATATTTTCAAGATGTAGGATTTCTTTATATATGCTGGATATTAAGTCCCTATCAGATATATGATTACCAAATATTTTCTCCCATTGAGTAGGCTGCCTTTTCACTTTCTTGAAAAACTCCTTTGAGGTACAAACGTTTTTAAATGAGGAGGTCACATTCATCTATTTTTACTTGTGTTGCTTGTACTTTTGGTATAAAGTTCATGAAAACATATCCTAATCAAGATCCTGTAGATACTTCCCTACATTATCTTCCAAGATCTTTAAGGTCTTGGCTCTTATATTTAGATCTTTGATCCATCCTGAGTTAATTTTTGTCTAGAGTATGAAATGGTGTTCCTCTCTTGTTCTTTTGGATATGTATATCCAGTTCTCCAAGTACCGTTTATTGGAGAGGCCATTCTCTCTCAGTTGAGTGGACTTGGTGGTGTTTTCAAATATCAGTTGACTGTATATGTGAGGATCAATATCAGAACTCTCAATTCAGTTCCATTAGTCAGTATGTCTATCTTTGTGCCAATACCATATAGTTTTGACCATGGTAGCTTGGTATTATGTTTTAAATTCAGTGAGATTTCTCCAATTTCATTTTTCTTTTTCAATATGTCTTTGGCTATTCAGGGACTCTTGCCCTTCCAAATAAATTTCATAGTTAGCTCTTCCAATTCAGGAAAAAGTGCTCTAGTAATTTTTAAGGGGATTGCATTAAGTCTGTAAATCAGTTTGGGTAGGATAGACACCTTAATGATGTTTATTCTTCCTTTTGATGAACAGGAAATTTTCTTCCATTTACTTAGGTCTCCGCATACAAGTCATTTACATCTTTAGTTAATTTTATTCCTAAGAATTTAATTCTTCTAGATGCTATTGTAAGTGGGATTTTTTTTCTTGATTTCCTCCTCAGTTTTCTCATTATTGCTGTATAGAAATGCTACTGATTTTTGAGCACTGATATAATAACCTGCAAATTTACTGAACTAATTTATAAGCTCTAGAAACTTTGTTGTAGATTTCTAAGGGCTATCGAGGTTTAGGATCATGTCCTCTGCAAATAATTAAATTTTCACTTCTTTCTTTCAAACTTGGATGCCATTTATATCTTTTTCTTGCCAAGGTACTCAAGCAAGAACTTTTAACACAACGGTAAATAGAAGTAGTGAGAGTGGGCATCCTTTTCTTGTTTCTCATCTTAGAGGGAAAGCTTTTAGGATTTCACCATTGGATAAGATGTTGGCTGTGGGTTTTTCATACATACCCTTTATCATGTTGAGAATCTTTTGTTCTATTCCTAACTTTTGAAGTGTTTTTGTCAGGAAAGTTTTCTGTATTTTGTTGAATGCTTTTTCTGCATGTATAGAGGTGACCACGTGACTTCTTTCTCTCTGTTTATGTGTATTTTACATTGATTGATTTTCTTATGTTGAAACATCCTTGCATACCAGGGATGAAACCCACTAGGTCATGGTGTATAATTCTTTTGATGTGTCTTTGAATACAATTAGCAAGTATTTTGTTGAGGATTTTAGCATCTGGATTCATTAGAGAGATTGGTGTATAGTTTTCCTTTCTTATGGCATCTTTGGCTTTGATATTAGTGTGATGTTCGCATCATAGAATGAGTCGGGCATTCTTTCCAGAATGTTTGGTAGAATTCACCTGTGAAGCTGTCTGGTAGTGGGCTCTTCTTAGTTGTGAAGTTTTTGATGACTAAGTCTATCTCGTTACTTGTGATTGGTTTGTTGAGTTCATCAATTTCTTCTTTCATCAGTGTAGGCTGCTTGTGTGTTTCTAGGAATTTTTCCAATTCCTCCACATTATCCATCTTCTTGGCATAAAGTTTTTCAAAACATCCTCCTATGATACTCTTTATTGCAGTGTGGTAAGTGGTAATATCTCCTTCCTAGTGTCTTATTTTATGTATTTGCATCTTCTTTTTTTTTTCTCTGTTAGAGTAGCTAAGGGTTTGTCAATTTTATTAATTTTCTCAAAGAACCAACTTTTGGTTTTCTTTTGTATAGTGCTTTCCTATTTTCAATTTCAATGGCTCTGCTCTAATCTTTCTTATTTCATTCTTTTTACTTGTTTTGGGGTTAGTTTGCTGTTCTTTTTCTAATTCCTCCAGGTGTGCAGTTAGGTCTTTGATTTTAGCTCTTTCTTTTTTAATATATGCATTTATCGCTATGAATTTACATCTCATTACTGCTTTTCCTGCGACCCATAGGTTTTGATATATTCTGTTGTCATTTTCTTTCATTTAAGGTTGTTACTTATTTCATTTGCGATTGCTTCCTTGACCCACTGTTTGTCTAATAGTGTGCTGTTTAACTTCCTTGTCTTTGTGCTTAATCTGGTTTTTTGCCCCTTACTGATTTACAGTTTCATTCCATTGTGGTCAAAGAAATTACTTTGTATAATTTCAATCATTCTGATTTCATTGAGAATTGTTCTGTGGCCTGGCATGTGGTCTGTCCTGGAGAGTGATCCATGTGCGGTTGAGAAGAATGTATATCCTGCTGTATATGTTTGTAATGTTCTGTACATGTCTCTTAGGTCCCGATCCTCTAATATATTATTCAAGGTCTGTTTTTCTTTATTGATTCTCTGTCTAGATATTCTGTGTCTTAAATTCTCCCACTATAATTGTAGAGGCATATATTTCTTCACTTAGTTTATCAATGTTTGCCTCATGTATTTTGAGGCACCCTGGTTAGATGCATAAATGTTTACAATTGTTCTTTCTTATTGACAGATAGCCCCCTTTATTAATATATAGTTTTCTTCTTTGTCTCTTACAAAGTTTTTCATTTAAAGTCTATTTTGTCTGATACTAGTATAGCTACTCCCACCCTTTTCTGTTTGTTGTTTGCATGTGAAGTTGTTTTCCAACCATTCAATTTGTTACCTTGCATCCCTGGGTCTAAGGTGGGTTTTTTGTAGACAACATATAAATGGTTCATATTTCCTTATGCATTCTGCCAATCTGTGTCTCTTGAATGGAGAGATTAATCCATTAACACTCAATGTAATTAATGTGAAGGAATTACTTACAGTGGCCATATTCTCTTTAGGTTTATGTATTTCATATGTTGTTTTTATTTCTCTTTTTATCTTTTTGTTGTTCTTACATTCTCCTCCAACTCTATGTGTCTCCTCTTTTTTCCTTGCAACCTGCAGAACTCTCTTTATTATTTCTTGAAAGGGAAGGTTTCTTATTGACAGACTCTCTTAATTTCTGTTTATCAGTGAATATTTTGAACTCTTACTCATTTTTGAATGCCAGCTTTGCTGAATGGAAAATTCTTGGCTGGAGGTTTTTTTTCTTTTAGCACCTATGTCATGCCAGTGCCGTCTGGCCTCCATGGTTTCAGATGATAAATCAGCATTTAATCTTATCAAGCTTCCCTTGTATATGATCTGTCTGTTTTCTCTTGCTACTGTCAGTATTCTTTCTTTGTATTGAGCATTGACCAATTTTACAAGCATGTGTCTTGTAGTAGTCCTTTTCGTATTTGTACTGTTTGGATTCTGCTGTGTTTCTGGGACATGTTTGTCCATGTCCCTCAATAAAGTTGGGAAATTTTCAGCCATTATTTCCTGCAACACTTCTTCTGTCCCCTTTCCCTTCTCTCCTCCCTCTGGGATGCTTATAATATGTATGTTTGTGCATTTCATGTTGTCATTTAAATCCCTAAGTCTCTGCTGAATTTTTTTCTATCTTTTCATATAGCTGTTCTACTAGCTGTCTGATTTCAGCTGTACTGTCTTCCACATCGCTGATTCTTTCCTGTCCCTTTTCAATTCTGCTGTTATTTGCTTCTAGTATATTTTTGATTTTTGCATTGTGCCATTCATCACCATCATATTCTTTATCTTTTTATGCATGTTTACAATTTCTTCAGTGTGTTCTCCCAATGTCTTCTTAATATCCTCAATCTCTTCCTTCACTTCATTAAGTTGATTCCTGTATTTGTTTGGACATCTCTGATTAGTTGTTCCATGTTCTACATCTCCTCCTGTTTTTTAGTTTGTTTGTTTTCTGGGCCATGTCTTCCTGTTTCTTAGTATGGCTTGTAATTTTTTGTTGTTGTCTTGGCATGTGTTTATCTTGATGGGTTTATTTGGTTGATTAGCTTCTGTATCTACTCTAGAATTTTCTTTTTTTGCTATTTTGTGTGTGTAAGGTGTCACTTGGACACTGTATTCCTCTCATTCTATTTCTTTGCTGTTTTCTATGTTCCCATGAAAAAAAATTAGGACCAGAAAAAAGGAAAGAGATAAGAAGAGAAAAAGAATAATAATAGTAATAATAATAAAAGGTAGAAGAGGAACCATACAAGGTCTAGGAAAATAAATATTTAACATGAGTAAGAAGTATAGTGGAATAAGAATAAAAAAGTGGAATAGAAACAAATGAGAAACAAAATAGAGAAAATATATAGAATGAACTAAAAGGCCAGAAATGAGAAGAAAGGAAAAGAAAAAAAGAAAAGAAAAAAACATAAACAAAGAAAGAAAACAGAGAGAGGGGGGGAGAGAGAGGGAGGGGGAGAGAGAGAAAGAGAGAAAGAGAGAGAGAGAGAGAGAGAGAGAGAGAGAGAGAGAGAG